>WMED01004130.1:0-21126 GCA_019650415.1 Pipa parva
ATTTTGTGTTTACTTGTGTTGTCCTTGACTATTGTTTAAATTGGTTTGAAACACTTAAGTAAATTGGAACACTTAAGTGTGACAAACATGCAAAAAAACAGGAAATGAGGAAGGAGGCAAACACATTCACACCACTGTATATCTTCCCTTAATAAGGGCCTTAAACAAGACTTCTCATAAAGGCAAACTCCTCCCCCTTTCTGGTATTTAGGGTCCCTTCTGAACAATGTATATGATGCCATAAATAATCCAGGGGCTAATTTATAAAAATTGCAGCTTGTCCTGTAGAATTCACTTCATATACTGTAGGTACTTTGACAACTTATTATAATCATTAAAGATGGTTCATATCTGCCTTGTGGTGAATTCTTTCACAGATTGCATCGTTATGCCAGTCAGCTATTAAAGCACCACTTTGCATGTAATTGTTGCAAATTTGCGGACAAATAAGGTATTTATTATATGTCAAAGGACAATTTTTCAAGAGGAACCAACATAAAAACATAGATTTAATTTTACCAAATAAAGTTAAAAGAGGGGGTACTTAAGGTAATGTTTTCATTATTATTATGGCTACATTTCACTCAAAAGGCTTAAATTCTAATGTGTTCTAGAAATTTTAATAAAAGTACAAACTATTGTTACAATTTAAGGTACTACTTAATGGCAACAATATCAATGACCAAAGATGATGTTGCCACAGGTATCAGTGGATCCTCTTTGCCATGCTACATTAATGCAGTCATTCATGCAAAAGGAGTTCCAACCAAGGGGGTTATTCACTAACGTCCGAATTGTTGCATATAGGTGCAAATTTGTCAGATAAAATCAGTCAAAATAGGCTGCTACTGTTGCAGTCGTGATTTTATTATGGGAAAATTGTTGCAACTTTATTATTGGAAAATTGCCACGACTTTATAATGGGGAAATTGTCACAGATTTGCTATGGGAATCTGCTGTTTGCGAATTCGACAATCGAATTTGCACCTTAGTGAATAACCCCCTCAAATATTGAGTGCATTTACTGTACATACTTTGCATTTGGCCAACATTTCTGTGTTCCCAAATTTTTTGTACAGTTGGTCTTATATAATATTCTAATTTTCTAAGATAATGTCTTTTGGGTTTTCCTGGGCTGTAAGCCATAATCATTAACATTAATAAACACTTGAAAAAGTTCACTCTATTTGTAATGACTCTATATAATATATGAGTTACACTTTTTGAGTTGAATTACTGAAAAAAAAACAACTTTTGGCTGATATTCTAATTTATTGAGAAGCATCTGTATGTGTGCAGTTATATCAGCACTATAGTTCCCCTTTAAAATGCTAACATTTCAGAGAACCCAAAAACATCCTAAAGGAGCAAATAAACATTGCAAGAGGTCCAGTCACATATTTATACAGAACTCAAAATATATAAAAAATAAAAGTTACAAGGATCAGTTAACAAGTGTGTTCCCTTTAAATCCAAGGGATATGGGATCCCTCAAGGTGCTTAAAGAAGAATTAAAGTGCTTTCCAAATAAGGGGTGAGGAAGACTGGGGAGGAAAATTGAACTGAACCAATCAACATCTTTTGCCCCTCTACTGCCTGCTCCTTCTTGATGCAGCTGCTCTTCATCCTGCTGATGCAACCCTGCTGCAATGTCACAATTCAGTCACAGCTCTGTCCCCTTTTCTTCACAGTTGATGCAAGCATGCACAGAATATTAGGCCCAATACTGCTACTGTACATGGGCGTACTGGGGTGAGGAAAGAACACAGCAACCCTGTCTGTATTTTGATTCAGCAGAAGAGGAAGAAAGCAGCAGGGAGTAAAAGTCATTGATAAGTCATAAGTTTTCTCACTCCTTATTTGGAAAGCACTTTAATAACGAACTAAACCACCATTATAATGTATAATCTACTGAAATCTACTGAAAGAACCAGAGTTCAGGCCCTTCACCAGCAGTCCTCACCAGGGGCTTCCATCCCTCCCTGGAAGTGGATGGCCCTTCCTAGGTGGGATTCTTGTAGCAAGTTACAAACTGTTTTTATCCCATCCTGAGGGCAGTATTGTAGCTCTTCATGCCACTCTCCAGTTGGTGTGAATTTACTGAAAAAAATGGGGAGGAAGAAAGTGGACCAACCTACAAGTTCATTTAACTCCCCCCAAGCTTATTTAATACTCTCCTATCACAGCCTGCTGGTCTGTTAAACATAAGCAACTTTGCCATACACTGTTTTGGCAACCTTATTCTGAAGAGCACCACTCATTGCTGCTTGATGATTACACCTCCTTCTCTTTCCCCTTCTGGTGATGTCACAGAATTCTGGATAACCTCTGCAATGCTCCCTTGTGATGCTCTTTTTCTCACTCTTTAGCCAAGACATGGACACATCGAGCACCACTGCAGAGAGCTGTTTCTTTCCCCAGGAGGTCCACGTTTTTTCCAAGCTCTTTTCTCTCTTATATCAGTCCTATATTCTTCACCTTTTGAATCCCTACCCCCTGGCTTTTTATCCAAGTTTATACAAAAATAATATAAGGATAATAGGAAAAAAAACACAAAAGCAACTCCTCCAAAGCTACCTATCACGACTCACTCGGGAACAACTGTGACTTTACATAAAATGTGAACACTGAAACAATACAGCAATGAAGTGCAGAAACATGAAACTTGAAATGCAGGAAAATGCACACAGGGAACCACGGGACTGGACGCCACTGAAAGAACTGGAACACTCAGTGACTGTTACACCTCAAGAGACACTGAGGCACACTGGAAACAGGAACATGTACAGGAAAAGTACAAAACAGAAGTGTAGTGGATTCTCGCCTCATTCTGCATCACACTGGTACATTTTTTTTTTAATGAAAAGTGTTTTATTAGGCATTCTGAACTCATTCCTTCAGCTTTATTACCAGGTGACAGGTGCATTTAAGTGTCCATAGTTCTCCCATCAATTAATTTTGTCCCTCTCCATTTATTTTAAATGATACAGCTGCAGCATCAATACAAATTAATGGGGACTAGTGAGTTCCATTTCATTACATGGACAAATACCATTTATAGAAATATAAACTCCTCCAGGCTATAGCTAATAAAAATGCTCCATTGTTTTTCTAAATACAACCTGGTAAGCTTACCAGCACAGTGCTTGTGGTAAGAGACCTGTGCAGAAAATGGGAATTTTATGCATAAAGTCATATTATATTATAGAAAACTGCAGGGATATTGTGAAATGATATAAGCTTGTTTACAATGTATGATACTGGCAAGGTAATATCACCTCTCATTCTAGACTAAGGGGCTTTATAGACTTAAAACATGCTAACAGTTACTTATCCTTACAAACTATTCACTGGGTCTTTATGGTACTGATAAAGTAGGAAAAAGAGCCAATAAGAATCATGTGGCTATTAAGTAGTCTTTTTAACTCCTCTCTTAATCTGGAAAGAGTATATACAATTATATATATATATATATATATATATATATTGATGAGATCCATTTCATGCACATTTTATTGCAGCATCTGAATCTTGAAGATAATTAGCAGGAACAATATCATAACTCTGAATCTTTATGGCATGTATCCACAGTAATATTTTAAAAGGGACCCTGCGGCTGATGAATATATGGTTTATGCAGATCTCTCTGAATAATTTTTCTTGCAGCGAACAGCAAGATGATTTTTCCCTGAATTCCACTGCCTGATTCCTGTGTATCTATCAAACTGTCTTACTTTATTGTATGTACCAAATATTGTTCGTCTGCAGTCCAATTACCTAAATCAGTGGTCCCCAAAATGGCAGTCTGCGGGCCCCTTGCCACCAGGCCACCTGATGGTGACGTGCACACAGAAAGCATGTCACCATCATGGGGTTGGCAGCACGTTTTGCCTCTCCCACTGGTTCATCAAACCTTTGCTGGATTGGGGAGCCAGAAAACTGGTCCCTGACCCAACAAAGGTTGTGGACTGCATACCTAAATAAACAAGTTGGGCAACACCAACATTCTGTCTGAATAACAAATCTAAAGAGAGCCGTATTCTTCGTAATCCTAAAACATAGCACCACAGAGTGGTGACATATTGGTACTGCAAAAACACACTGAAAGAATAATCTATCATCTGAAAATAGCTAAACCATTCACAGGCTCTGCAAATTGACAATGCTCATATGACCAAATGTGAGCATACCAAGAAAATAAAAATGTGCTGTCCAATAGTCACAAAAACCACTTTAAAGTGTAAGTAAATCCTATTTATAAAGACTGTCCCATTAAAGTATTGTAAAGTGGAAAAACGATTAAAGAAATCCTCACTTACCTTTTCACTCTGCAGCACTTGTTATCCCTCTGTAAAATAATCCTCCTTCCTGTAGAGCAGGGGTGACGAACCTTTTTGGCACTCTGTGCCAAAAAGGTGACGTCACCCACGAGCGTGTCCCCCGAAGTGCCGGCGCTGGTGAGTAACGTCATCACGCCAGTGCCGGGGGAGGAGTGCACACGCGTCAGGGGAGTAGAACTCCCCTGCTCGTGTGCGCTTCTTCAGTGCCGGCCACGGATCTGGTCTGAAAACTGTCAGATCAGGTCCACGGCTTGTACTGAAAGCAGGGTTTGGGCGACTGCTTGCGTGCCAACAGAGAGGGCTCTGCGTGCCCTCTCTGGCACGCGTACCATAGGTTCGCCATCCCTGCTGTAGAGTATGAGGCCACGCCCCACCCCTCTCACATTCTCTGTCTTAAAAACCAACACTGTCTGGGTCGTAATTCAAAGCTGCAGCATTGTAGCAGCGAAAGGAAAGTATCAGATTACTAAACATGAACTAGCACAGCGGTTCTCAACGTGTGGGTCGCGAGGCCGTCCCACTGGGGTCGAGAACCGCGCCGACACCCAGAAGCACCCACAGGAACCCTTCTTATAAGGGTTCCTGCGGGGTGACATCGGCTGTAAACGTCACCACGTGACGCGCGACGTGATGATGTTCGGCCAAAACGTCATCACGTGCGGCGTGTGACATCGGTGCGGTGACGTCAGCGGGGGTCGCGGTCTCAAAAAGGTTGAGAACCGCTGCACCAGCAGAATGAGTCATTGTGTGACCTCATTAGGGGGCAGGGCTGATCAGCACTATACTGGAAGCAAGTACACAGAAATGCAGGGGAGACAGGCTGCAGGATTAAGAGGTGAAAACTGAAAAACTCAAAATCGTTTTTACTTTATGTTTAAGTTTATGTTTCTACATTATAAATATAATATATATATGTATAGTTTGGTCAATAACTTTACTTACACTTTAAATAACCACAAAATAAAGTTATTTGGTAATCACAGTTGGACAGTCCACGGTCTGCAAAAGATCCTTAAAATATAGCAGAAAAATATCTAGCTTGGAGACGAAGATGATAGTTCATTACAATCTTAAATGGACTGTATATGTAACATGTATATTTAGAAAGAATCCCAAGGCTAGGTTTTATCTTGTTACTTTTGATTAGGGAAATTATCAAGGCTACGACGAAGTTCTAAATTTACACAACAAGTCCTGGGATATATCTATACAGCCAGCCTAGATGGTAAAAGGGATTTTCCTTTAAAAAGCTAGACGGTATTTCTTGTGACATTCCAAAGTTATTAGGTTCTACCACTCTGGAAAACTATTATAATGGTATATACAGAACCATTTAATTTTACTTCAGTCTCTACTCATTTTAATAATATATTTTAATAATTATGAATCTGTACCAGGCAACCTATGAATGATATTAAATTTGTATAGCAAACAGTGAAAACCCTGCTTACAAAGACCTGATAAAACCTGCATACGAATATTATATTTCCTTTTTAGATTTTATTTTCACAATTTAAAATATTTACACAAGAGATACAATAAAATAAAGTGTAAGTTTAATTCCTATATCTTGATAGATCAAGAAAAAAAAAGCATACCCAAGATTGTCATTTAGCAAAAGAAAAAAAAAAGCCAATGAAAATAGCAAATCTAAGCCGTAGTTTTCACAACCTAACGCACCAGCTATGTTTAGCCAGTCTAAATGGACAAGTTTTTTGAAAATAAATCAAATTCCTAAATATAACAAAACCACCTATACATTCTGAGATGAATGATTCTAGTTGTACCGCACAACTGTAGAAAACACTAGTTGAGTTACTGTTAGAAGAATAATGTGAAACAATCATACAGTAAACTACAAAATTTTGACCCAAAGGAGAACTAATGCACCTTATTCCTAGGGGAGATTCTTAATAGTACTAGGTAATTATATTCACTGATCACCTCCTTCACTCCAGTGCTGTTCCTGCTTAAACACAAAGCTGATTTTAATTTTCTGTTCCAGCGCTGCAATCCTCTTCAGCATGTTTTTTTTCTTCTGCTCATGCTCAAACTTCTACATATGCACAGAAATAAAAGCTGCAATGTTGAAGAGGAGGCATGAACATGAAGAGGATCATGACGCTGTAATAATAGAAAAGAATGTCAGCTTTAACTTTTAGTAGCAGGCAGTGCTGGAGTAAAGCAGGTGATTGGTAAATATAATACCCAATACTGCCCTAGGCATAATAAGCCTTAGTTCTCCATTAATCCCTGATTAAATTGATAGATCTGATAAATAAAACTCAATGAAACTTAAAGTACTGATTTTTTACTCCTTATTAGGCTAGGTTCACACGAGTATATTATGCTCAGCACATAATACGCTAGTGTGAAAAAAAAAAATACGGCTCAATGCAAGCTGATGGTTCTTACCTAGCACCTTACCTACCGGACACACTAGCATATGATGCACATACACTGGGTCCGGAACGCTGTGTGTCGCATTTTGGCCGGCATATTATACGCTGCACCCAAAATGCGACACACAGGAAGTGATGTGAACGCCAAGGGAGCGTTCACACTGTTGCTGGTAAGTTCAAAGGAAAAATACACTTGGCATATTTTTCAGCATGCAGACTGAAGCAGAATACCCACTTCTATCTCATCCTAAGCTTTAGACCACTGCAGCTCGGATAAAAGATAGTCCCTTTTGGGATGACATCAAGTCACCAAATATTAGCTTTATTTTAGCTGTCATTAGTCAAGAAGTAAATGTCAAAATTTGGAGGCTGATTTGTATGTATTTCACATTAGTAGAAATGGTGCGCTATATAACAATCTAATAGGCAAACAAAATATTTTTTTAATAGGATTATTTCTCAAGGGACTTAACTGTTACTTTAATATTCTATTGCGTTTTTATCTATCAGACCTCTCAAAGTTTAATAAGCCAAAGTTAGTTCTTTTTTAAACCGATAACTTGGTTTTAAAACACATACTGAAGGTGCATTAATTTTTCAACATTTTGAAAATGGGATTGTATACATGCAAATGCAAGAGAAAATCACAAATACAGAGCTTTCAAAATGAACAACATCACAAATTTCAAACCAAAGCACTAAAAGAAAAAAAGGAAGTTTGTAGAAATTGGCACATTTTCTAGGATGGCAAAACAATTAGCCATCAAACTGAAGGGGGAGATGGAGGGTCATAGGTAACATCTCTCTTAAAAGGGCAGTAACAACTTTTTCTACATAAAGTTACTGCTCAAAAGAAAATGATCTGATGCTATTGAGAGATTTCCTATTTAAGAGTTATTAAGAAAAAGGCAAAATAATTTAACCTGCATTAGATATAAGTAGCTGGTGATGCTGGTATTGTCAACTATAAAGGAATCAGCAATGCTGGAAGTGGCAAGAATTGTTATTGCAAATAACTGTGTTCTTTCAACTACCATAATATTTGAATGAAGCACATTCCAGCAAGGACAAACCCCTTCTTTTAATCAGCTATTTGTAGAAAAATGTACTATGATTTGCACTTTAAAGTAATAAACATAGTAAGAAGTCCTCTGTATTTTTATTTAAACAGACCACACATTTGAAGGTATCCATCCGATTGGTAAGAACATTAGCTGCTGCATCATTTGCCTTGTCAGGGAATTCAGAAGTGGATGTTATTTCAGTATGCTGAAACACTGGAGAGTAAATGAAATAAAGCAGATTATTTCCTTTGATAACTTTCATATTAAGAATATTTTTCCCCATGAAGTCTTTCTAAACAAAATATGAGCCATCTTGTGTTCTCTTTGGCATTACAATCATACAGAACTTTATTGCATGCTGATGAAAGACACAGGAAAACCATTTCTCAGTGCATACAGATTAAGAGTTCATTTTCCATGTGTTACAGAGGCACTGATATTTCAAAGCATTTAAAATCCCCAAACAAATTACAAAAAGAATTCCAGGCCAAAACTGGCTCAAATAGAGGGAGACACACAAGACAGATATTTTTGGCATTAATAATCAGATTTTTCACTCCCCCACCCCCACCAGAGATAACACATTTACTTTAATCTGGCAATACTGTTTTTAAAATCAACAATGTCCAAAAAACAGGTTAATACATTAATTTCACACTTAAAATATTGAAACGTTAATAGCCAAGTTTAATCAAAAGCAAGAGTCAGTAAGAAATTGAATCAATTATGTAATATATGCATATATTCTTATAAAAAAAGCATTCTGTATAGTTAATAACATTGGATGAAATGAGCAAAACCAAGTTTACAAAATCTTGCTTTCTTTTTTTTTTTTTTAATAATGAAAGGCAAATAGGTTACAATTGTAAATTTAAAAAAAGCCCAGTGGTGAGGATTCATCTGCTCACCGATCAGAAGACAAGTTACCAGTAACTGTCTGTAGAAAATGTTATTGCTCCAATTTCCAGGCCCTTTCCCCCAGCAGTTTATGCCACTATTAATTAAGCTGGTGGGTTTTAATCATAAAAGTGCTGTATTAATTGCTGTCAATACTAAAGGGCAATGTAAGTTTATTTTTAAGCAATAACTAAGCATTCCTGTCTGTTCACACAAAATATTGCCCAATTTGCTGCATAGTACAAGATTCTTTCCCTGGTTTATATAGAGATGAATGACCTGGTTCCTAACTGTTTGTGCGTCAGTCAGTGTTGAGACTGTAAGTCCAATTTATGAGGTTTTCGAGTTAACTGTACACAAGCATATGGTAGGACAACCAGTTCAGCTTCCTGATGCAACAAAAGAGTTAGGAACAGAGACCAACAGGCAGGGAGTTCTTCAAAAAAGAAAGAAAAGCTATGTGAAAAACAGGACATTTCTCATGCAATCTCCCAGATTGCTCATCTCCTCCCTGCTGCCATTTGTACACACCCAAGTGTGTATGTGTGAGTGGCTGAAATGTTTGGGGAATAAAAGTGCATTGCTCGCTAACAGAAGAGTTTAATAAAGCAGTTCTGGCAGTATGGCTTGTCATTCTGTTCTTTGAAGGTTCCTTTGTTGAGTTGCTTCAGACAAAAGGCGCAGACAAAGTGCTCCGGATGAAATTTCTTCCCCATTGCTGTAATACATCGGCCAGTGATAGGCTTCTGACAACCAGAGCAGAGAGATCCACGGCGCTCATGGTAGTGCACCTCACAGTAAGGCTGCCCATCATGCTCAAAAAAGCTCCCATTTATGAAAGGTGTAAAACATTCCTATGGTAAAATCAAGGAAATAAATTGAATATGTGCCAGTAAAGGCGAGAATAACTAAAAAACTCAATAGCAATGATGTAGAGGTATCAACTGCTTTATTTCCCATTCCCCTGAAATTCATAAATAATAAATACTATGGAACATTATAGACAAAGGAAAATGAGATGCTCATTGTGCAGTTACAGTATATTTACACTCCCTAATGTACAGAGATAATGGAATATTCCCATTAGTGAACTTGTTTACTGGTAGAAACATCTGGAGATGTTATGAGCCACAAAAAAATAAGGTCAGGGTTTTGATTTTTGTTTTTCATTCCAACAGAAAAAGCTGTGTACTTTTCTAAATCCATAAATGGAAACAAGTGGAAAAAATTCAATTCAGAACTTACCCTGCAAACAAAACATTCCGGGTGCCAGAGTGTATTCAGTGCAGAGATATAATTCTCCAAGATGGCATGTGTGCAGCCACCACATTTGGGAGCAAACATATCAAAGTAATCCTTGCGGCAGTAAGCTTTTCCATCTCTTTCATGGAAACCTACATAATGAGAAAGCTAATAAGTGATAATCTTAATAGCATGCAGACAAGAAAAATATAGTAAAAGCTGAGAAGCAATGGCCCTTACCTTTCTGTGAGAAAACATGAATTTAATATTTATCATTCTTCAGAAATAAGGGGGCATTTGCAATCTTAATCCGCTTCACCCAACTATATTGCATTTTTACACCTATTGTGAGTACATCAAATAAATGGGACCCAATTCACCTATTTATCCTCACCTGCAAATATTTGCCATGCTTCTCTATACGAGGCCACAACTCAGTGTTGTGTTTAAAAGGCCAAGAACATCTCTCAACCCACCTCCAGGAACCCCTAAATATCTCCTCTGATAGATGCCCTGTGTACCAGAGAAATTATCATGCTCTAGTTACCTTCTGGTCCAAAGAAAGCCCCACATTGTGCACAGAAGAAATGTTCAGGATGCCATGTCCGGTCCAAAGCGGTTACCACTTTCTGTAAGAAATAAATTGAAATGATGAAATAGTCGAAATTGCTTACTAATACTGCTAATGTCAAAGTACATATTTTGTTTTGACTCACATCCAAGATGGGTCCATTGCAGTAGAAACAGCGAGGGGAGAATAGGTTATGATAATCCTTCTCACAATAAGGCTGTCCATCTCGCTCAAAAAAATTGCGCGACCCAATCTCCTCCTGGCAATGTGTACAGACAAAATGCTCAGGATGCCAAGTCTTTCCCATCGCTGTAACAACCTGAATGAAGAGACATAATTAGCAACTCCATAGATCACAACAAAGTCTGGCAAGAATCAAACAAATAGACTCACCTGTCCAGCAATGGGCTTCTTGCAGGCACCACACACTCCTTTGGCTACTGTGGCAACTCCTAGCTTGTTAAGGTCAGATTGCAGACTTCCCAGCATGTTATCTAACTGACTGCCAGGTTTTGGAGCACTAGATGGAGGTGAACTACTTACAGACTTTCCCCTAGCCATAAACTAAAAGAAAAAAAAAAAAAAAAAAAAAGCAGCTATAAAATTAAATAGGTATGGGGCAAAGATTTATAATCAATAACATTTTTTATTTTATTTAGCCAACAATATACAACTCATAACACTATAGCAAAACAAATGGCTTTATTGCTCTAGTTTAGATATGATTCCTGGAGATGCAAACAATACCAGTATGTACCGAGGGTTTTTCACTGAAAGCAGGCAAGCATTTAGAGTTGATGAAGATGTCACAATTAGACATCAAATCCTTTTCTTCTTGTAGCGGCCAAAAGGAAGGCACATGGACAGGCCCTAGAGACTGCAGACCAGCACAAGGAAAAATATATTTAAATGGAAAAAAAAATGCAAAAACCACTTAATACATAATACTGGAACAGCACGCAAAACGCAGCTTGTTACACTAGTGTATACAAAAAAGAAATGTAGTTTTGAAACTTCTACATTCACAACATGCAAAAGGCATTGAATAACGTAAATGGACAAAAAGAAAAACATTCTCAAAAGATCTGTAACTGAGCTTCACAAATACAGCAGATGAAAATTCTGCACACAACTGTATAACCACTGCAATCTCATAGAACCACACACAAAAGCCAAAATCGGACCAAAATCCATGAAAAACCTGCCTTATCAGGGTGTGAGGGGCTCTGAGGTGGACGAGCAGCAAATACTGCAGGACTTCTAGAAATTACAGGAGAATTTACCTAAAGGAACAGTTCAATATGTTATGCACATGATCTGGTCAAAACAGGTTGGTGAAACTTGTACAAAACAATTCAAAGTCCCTAAAACCTATGCCATTAATGACAGTAAAGCAACCTATCGAAATTTTTACAGAAATTAAAGTCACACATTCCAGTTTATTTAAAAAGTAAATTATTTTTTTCATGCTTTTTATGCTCAATAGGTTGTTTTTTTATTATGTCTAGTCGTATTAATTCCATATAGATATCTCTACTAAGTTAACAACTACCTAAAATCAACAAAATCAGAAAGATCTCACAAATACTAGATTTAAACAGGATTTGATTGTTTTTATCAACTGACATTTGGCAAACCCCCTGACTGGATTGGTGGGAAAAGTGGAGTATCATCTGTCTGACAGCCAATGGAGACACAGTGCTTGGTAGATGGTAATGTTCTTAGATGAGATGAAGGCAAGAACTTAGTTGCAGAAAGGTCTCCCTGAGCAGAAGGGAGACCCTTTGATAGGTCCTGATAATCATCCCCAGACGTTTGCCAGCAAGAAACTGGTGGGGGGAAAACTGGACTGAAAACAGGGGACTGAAGAGGGGGCAAAGGAGGTGGGGGAGGAGGAAGGAAAGAAGAGTGTTGTGCTGGGGACGTAGATTTTGACACAAGCCTGGTTCTTTGCACTGTGCCAGGAGGTGATGCATTAGCAGAAAACATTTTTCGCATGAGTTGAGGAGAATCTGGAGGTATGATTATCTGAGGGTGAGAAAAAAAAAAAGTTTCCATCACCTTAAGGATCATTTTACAATGCACCTTTTTAGGTTAATTATAGGTTACATAATAAGATCTTCACAGCAGCAATATCCATTCTTCATGCATTTCCAAAATGATTGCAAGCTGAATCAATATTTCCAGTACTCAAGCATAAGCCTGTTTGCAAATAAAGCAAAAAAGTGATGTTTTTCATAGATTCAAAATAATCTGAAGGTTGGATTATATATTAAATGCATAACTAAAGTTAGTCCACATGGCACCATATAGAATTTTTATTTTTTTACAGCTGATGGATAGTTTGAAATAGATTTCCCCAACTACAAATTCAAAACCATGACAGTATTTGAAAGCCCAAGCTGGTCTTTTTAAATGCAAGCAACAGGCAACTTGCAAACAAACCATCACCATTTCTAGTCAGTTCTTCTTTACCTTCTCAATTTGCTGCTCATTAGGCAGCAAGTTTTTGGAAGGTTTAGATGTGATGATCACACCCTCTGTTAACCAGTCATCCTCTGGAGTCTTGCATGTCTCTGGCTTATCTATCCCAAAGCGCCCATGCAGCTCTTCAATAAGGCGGTCCTGTGAAGGGCTCTTGTTGTATATAGCTGGGCCAAATTTTCGCCGGGGAGAGAGATCACGAGACATAGGGTGCACATTGGGAGTCTCCTTAGTCCTTTTAATAACACATTTCATCTGAACAACAAGGCACAGAGTTGTGTTATGATCACCAGTAGAATAAAACACCACCCATAGTAAACTATGAAATGCAGCAAAACACTACTATAACATGCACTCCTTAAACAAAGCATTTATCAGAACGCAGTAAAACTGCTTTCACATTTATTTCCACTGAAGGAAAACAAAAGCAAACAATATATTAAGAGTTATTTTAAAAAATCACTAACACAACACCAACTATTAATTCCAGGTGATCAGAGATTTCCACATAGCATGCATCTTGAATTAAAAATCATGCATATCCTACTATGACCATGGATAATCACAAATCATGCTTGCCTGCCGTGAAGCAGAGATATGTTCACGAGCTAAGGTTTCATGTATGCCAGCATCTGATATGATTTGTGGTTCTTCAGTCTCAGTGGCTTTGGGAAAGGGTTCTAAGACAAGTTCTGTATGGTTCCCAGAATCTAGATCCACATTGGTATTAAGTTTCCTAAATTGTTCTCCAGTAGATTCCACATTGCTTTTGTCACTGCTGTTTTGGTCTGCACTAGACACAACTGCATTGTCAGAACAAAAACGCTGACAGGAAGAGATATCTGGTATGATATTCTGCTGATCAGTAATTCTGTTTACATTTGGTTCCCATGTACCCAAAGGGCTTTGAGCATACTTCAGTGAATGCTCTTCACAAGGAGCAGTGCCATTTACTTTGAAAGACTCACTCAGTTCTATGATGGTTGGTTCATGATTAAGCACACTTGAATTATTTTGCTTGATCGTAAGCTTTTTATCAAACCTTGGCACAGATCTATCCTTTCTGGGGATGACTTCACTGGTTGGGGTGATCGCTGACTGAATATTGGTTTGTACAAATAAATTTTCATCTTTTGCGAGTGATGGGATCTGCAAGGAAGACTCTTTTCCAAGGCAGGCTACTGAAATAGGTACTTCTTCCTCATCAATATGCAGAAAAACAGGAGAACTGAAGCTAGGGAGAGCACCACAGTCACTGCTTGACACACAGAGTGTGGAATTGCTAATAAATTCTGGGGGTGATGTTGGATGACTGTTTTTATAAGATTCTAATACAGGTTCAGAAAACGTATGACAAGTCTGCACAAGAAGGAAAAGAAACAGATTACACTACTCATTTAAAATGAAGAAATTAGTAGTGGAAGGGAAATGTGGAATGTTCATAAGTAAAACTCCCACAAAAACACAAATGAAAAAACGCAACAATAAAGCATTTTTAAAAAAATAGCATGTTTGTGCCTATAATAGATTAGTAATAACATTTTTTTAAAAGTTACTTTAATTTAGTAAAAAAACACACAGTACTTATTGTGCTTGCATAATGGGTGTTTTGCCTACATCTTTGCAAAAAACAAAGTAGGTCCCTTTTGCTTTAGGTCTTAGACCAGTAATTCCTTGAAACCTGCATATTTCACCATAAAATATTGTACAATCTATTCTGCGAGTATATAAGAAAATAAATCTGGTTATTTAAAATAGTTTTTATTCCCAAATAAAGTTTAAGCACTCTAATTTAATTTCTTCTGTACCCATAGACCCAGAATAGAAGCATACATTCTTTATCCTTTCATGTGTACATGATTTTATTTACGGCAAATGCTGTTTTTACATGAAATTTCTGCATTGTTAACTATGTTCATAAAAGGTAACTATTTAAGGGTACATTCTCCTATCAGACTCAAGTTCAAAAAAAGATAAAATGTTTGGAACCATTTGTGTGCATACAAAGACCCAGGCAGTTGCTGAGTATTTATTATCGCTCCTCTAAAGCTATCCATCTTTCAGAACCTCTTTTGCTTCAGTTTAGTGCTCTGGGCTTAGAAGCCCACAGCAAACCTGCTCATTAGGCAAGAAACATCTCAAAACCGGAAACTTTCAAAGATTACTGTGAAATAAAAATACATGATCTTTTTAGACAGTAAGCATACTGTAATTTTTAAAAAGTTTTATGTTCAAGTTTAAAGAGGGCGATACAGGGCAGACAGCTTAATTTAATATACCTTAAAGTCAGAAAGAGAAGCCATAAGCTCATCCAGTTCACGAGTAGCAGAAGATGCAGAGATTCGAGTCTGTTGCTGGCTGGAATTGATACTTTGTGGGTCGCTTAAATCTCCCTGAGGCACTGTGATCGATGGGCTATAAAAGTCAAACAATGGTCATTGATGAATGAATAGGTAATATTTGTTAAGATTAACATAAAAGAAAAATAATAGTGGGAAACAAAGGAATAGCTTACACTGCAGTGGGCACTGAGCTCTCCAGCTCATCAAGTAGAGACTCTACACTTGGTCGGACATCCTCTACCCCATGGGTTCCATTGCGCTTTGGCTTTTCAGTTGATGGCTGTAAACTTTTTGTACCTGCTGACCCAGAGCTGTCTAAGGCACTAAAGAGAGGTGAAGGAGCCACAGGTGGAGACAAACTTCTACTTAAATCATCTGTATTTAAAAAAAAAAATAAAAAAAAATTGCTTACTGTTAAATCGGTTACTCTTAGTCGTAGGGGACACGGGAACACTGAGTAAAAGGTGCCTCCCATCAGGAGGTAGGACACTGCAAGGATCTGACACTAAGATTCTCCCACTCTCCCTTTTATCCCTACCACTTCCCCTTCGGAGTTAATTACAATTACCAGAGATTGCACAAGCAAAAATATAAAACTACATGGTTAACCATAACCATGGTTGAACCATAACTCAATTATAACATGGTACACAAAAAATAGCAGGGAGGGAAGTTCTGTGTCCCTTATGACTGAGAAAGAGATTTAATGGTAAAGTAATAAATCTGTTTTTCTCTTACAATGTGGGGGACAGATGAACACAGACATCCCAAAGTGTCCCAAGAAGGTGGGTCCATATGGAATACACTAGGTCTGAACCAAGGACTGAAGGTCTTAATGTCCAAAGGGTGCTTCGGGAGAAGCATAAAAGTGAATGTGATTGACTTGCTGATAAAATATGCAAGATAGGTATGCAAAGATGACCAGGAAGCAGACTTGCCCAGTTGATGCAATATTTTGCAAGGCCCTAAAAGTGCTCATAGATCTGGGGGAATGGGCCCGATGGCAAAGGGAGGAGTCCGGCCTTTTGCCAAGTATGCCCCGTGGATCATCTCTGATCTAACAGTGAGAAAAGCTTTGGAAGCTGTGACTCCTTGCCCAAAGCAATGAAAACAAAGGTTGCCAGACAAACAGAATTCCTGCAAATGGGAATGTGCAACTTCATCCAAGGCATGAAGTCACCACTCCTTGGGAGATGGAGGGCAAGTACAGAAAGATGGAAGAAGAACTTCTTTGTTGATGTGAGAAGCAGACACTGCCTATGACAGGAAGGTGTACACATAATGATTTTTAGTAAAATAAAAAATGATGAAGGGAGGTTTGGAAGATAAGCTCACAATTTAGATACCCAGTATGCTGAGGTGATAGTCACCAGAAGACACATTTCTAGGTAGGCCAGGAGAGGTTGATGGATGCCATTGGTTTGAAGGGCGCTTCTGACCAAACAGTACCAATGAGGGACAGAAAAGTGAAACAGAGTGGACATGAGTCACCCCTTGGCGGAAATACGCACATTTGGAATAAGGGCCAGTCACTGCTGTAGAAGGATGGAAAGAGCTTATTCTTGGATTCTTAGTAAGTTTAGGCTAAGATTCTTGTCCAAACCTTGGAGAAGGAAGAAAGCGCCAGGAGACTGAATTTGCAGAATCCTAAATACTTCTAAAACAAAAGCAGATGAAAGTGGAACAGGGAAGGCTTCCACTGCCTAACCACGGAGGCAATGAGCACTTCTAAGAAACCTCTGTCACTGAGGATTTTCGGATTGCAGAGCCATGCCATGTAGTGGAAAAGGGATGACAAATGGGGGTTTGACAGAATATTGCCTGGCCGGCAGGTGAATAGATGGCTATGGGACATGGCTGACAGAATTGCCAATCAAGTTCTTCAAGGCCAGTGAGGAGCACCTGTTATTGTTGGACTAGAGAATTCCTTTGAGTTTTTTGCAAGACTCATGGAGATATGCAATTGGAGGGAATATGAGATTTCATGTATCCCTTTATGCTGGAGGGTTCCAGAATCTTGCTAGGAACCACAGAACTTGTAGATGGCCTGTGTGGCCATGAGTCCTACTTGAGGTAGGTCTCCCTCAAGCTCTGCCTCAGAGGAACCTTTAATACTCCAAGCCTCCCTCTGATTGGATAATTCCACTCTCATCAATTAACCAATCAGCAACAGGCATAGGGTATATAAAGACACAAAATTTCAGCAGTTCCCTCACAGGTCCGCTCCTTGGCTATAAAGAGGTACCTCTAAAAATAGCTGAGGAGCACAGAAAGATCCTCAGTGCTGGTGTAAAGAAGAAAGAAGACAGAACTTTGTGTTTTTTTAATTTTATTTTCAGTGGCAGTAGGCGGTGGGCCCCAGTGGTGGCTGCAGACCAAGACCAGAAGACTCCCTGGATTAACCATTGGATTACTTCAGACCAAGACAAGGAGCAAGGGCGTCGAAGACAACTTTGGCCCAACCAGGACTACTTCAGGAGGGAGAGTAGATTTCCCCTTGATGATGCGGCGCTCTCCCACGTGACTGTTAAGAGATGCCGGCACCGGAGCTGCACAGTGAAAGCAGAGGATCACGGCTGTGAAGATTTACAGCTCCAGGACACCTTAGAGTCGGCGGCACAGATGAAGATGGAATCCTAAACAAGGAAGTGCTTCTAAACAGGTACGTTATTTCTCTTTAGGGGCAAAATTGAAAATAAAATGCATTTAATAAAAGTTAGTAATTCATACTTACCAACACATGCATTTTTTTTCAATTTTGGCCAGAGTGTTCCTTTAAATGGTACCTCACACCAACAAAACTTACACATATTTACCCAGGACAGTCACCCCTATGTTGGGGAAACTGTGGCATTAAAGGCTCCCTCTCCCATATTTTTTTGAACTGCCAAAAACTATAATCTCTGGAGCAACATAGAAACTTTCATTAAAAACAACAGAGCTCTCGCTCACAATAACTCAACAAAAAGGTACTATTGGGAATATTACCAGACATACCCTTCAAATCAATCACAAACATTATCCAGCAACTACTAATTGCAGCAAGAACATCAATAGCCAAATCCTAGAAACAAACTAGCCCCCCAACTATACAAGCGATCCCAGCAGAGATAAACACCAATGCAGAATACGAGGCAGAAACAACACAGGATCTAGAGGCCATTGAAAAACACTATAAACTTTGGTCACTGGTACAACTACAAAATAAGAGGAAATCAAGCTATCAAAAACCAGGTCATGGAGTGGCCTAGCCAGTCTCCAGACCTTAATCCCATAGAAAACTTATGGAGGAAGTTGAAGCTCCGAGTTGCCAAGCGACAGCCTCAAACTCTTAATGTTTTAGAGATGATCTGCAAAGACTAGTTGACCAAAATTCCACCTGACTTGTGCGCAAACCTCATCATCAACTATAAAACAAAAATGTCTGACTGCTGTGCTTGCCAACAAGGGTTTTGCCAGTATTAAGTCTTGTTTGCCAGAGGGATCAAATACTTATTTCTCACTGCAAAATGCAAATAAATTTATACAATGTGTTTTTCTGGATTTTATTTTTAAAATTCTATCTCAAAATTAACCTACCCTTAAAATTATAAACTATTCATGAAATTTCATATATATATATCCATATCCATAACTATCAGTGTAGTGTTACCATTTCTTATTATATCTTCCCTGTATTTTCACTAGGCTCTGCTATGTGGTCCTCACCTGCAGACAGGCTGCTGGTTGGAGCTTGCTGTACTGCATTCAGTTCCAGTAGAAGACGATCTAGCTCAGACAAATTGCTGCCCAATGATGAGCTCATGACAGTGGGAGATGGCTCTGCAGATCTCTGTTTATTAGGAAAACTGCAGAAAAAGAAAAAAAAAGTCACACCAATGAAAATGCTGGAGTTCTATACTGGGGGCACAGATATGACAGTAGTAAATACCTGTATACATGCTCTTCTTCACCAAGACCAACTGATCCGGGACTGTCCGTGGTAACAGATGTGCAGTACAAAGGGTTCTGAAAATAAAACTTGCATCAGGCATTTCGCAAGGAACTAATGCAGAGCTACTCTATTCAAAAGGGACATCTGGAGCACATTTCCACAGCTTAAGAGGAGTGTCTGTACAAACCCAGCTGAAACAGCAAGTAAGGATGTCAAAATGTGCACCGATACTTATGGATATTCTGTTTTTTTCTCTTTTCAATATAAGGTGTCCATTGCCCCAGTAAATGAAAAAGTACTCAGACATCTTTACTACTTACTTTGTGTCTACAATCAGGAATAATAACATATTCAGAGTTACCCCCAAACAAGGTTACTTGATTAGCTGGAATTATACAATTATGCGCGCCCCACTATTTGAGAACCGCTGCATTAGCGTCATCCTGTACAGATCAGAGTTATAATAGCACTTCACTGTCTTCATAAATAATGTAGTTTTGTATTTTGGAACTGCCTTCATAATGTCATACACAGTATTTGGACTGCCTTTAACATCATTATTGTCTGTACTCACTACTGGCAATGTAACATTGTCTTTTATTAGTTTAAGGGCACTACTCGTTAACATCATGTTCCAGAACTAAGCTTTTTCAAGGCCTTTTGTATTTTTTTTTTTTAAATGTTTTCTGCCCCCTCCCACACTGTATTTCTTGGTAATACCATATGGTATTCTATTGTAAGGCAACCTACTGAAATCTTCCAGAGAAAAATAAGTTGCTGCTCATACACTTTAAAGTTTACCTCCTTTTGGCAGGATGTGTTACTCGACCATGAGTCCAGGGAATCTGGTACAGTACCATTTAAAGCTTTGCTAGAGGAAACAGCTGGTACTGAAATTTCTTGATATGTATAACATCCACTTGGATAGGAATAGGGTGTCTCCTCTGACAAAAATACTGGACGCTTGGAGATATGGGAAGTTGTAGATTCCAGGTCAGCCAACAATGCATCTACAATGGTAAATCTTCAGATAAGCAAATAACATACAAATATGACAGGAGTCAGTTAAATACACATTGTAATAGTCAAATTAATCCTTTCATTTACATGTACAATATTAGACAGATACATTTAAATAGTAAGAAGCATCATCGGATTATCAGATTGAAAAAAACTTTTAGATCTCTTAAGGAGCCTGACAACAAACATTCAATATACAAGAAGACTAATAATATATGTTAAGAAATGGCTTCACCAAATACAAAAATGTAGCCTGCAGATTGGGTTCCAAATCTAAACCTACAAAACACAGCATCCATAAAAGGGGCAAACACTCATCCCCTTTACAGAGGATATGCAATGTAACCAGGAGGTGTAGGAATAGGTTTTATTGCTCTATAACAGGGGTCTCAAACTTAATTTACCCAGGGGCCGCTGGAGGTAGAGTCTGGGTGAGGCTGGGCCGCATCAGGTTTTCCACAAGAAAACAACAGATTAAAAACAATACGTGGCCTTGCGGGGCAATCAACGGCTTTGTGGGGCAATACGCAGCTCTGCTGGGTGACTTGCATCTACTAGGGAAATTAGCACCTTTGTGGGGAAATACGTGGGTCAGCGGGGCAATGTGCAGCTCTACAGATCAATATGCGGGTCAGCGGGGCAATGTGCGGCTCTGCGGGGCAATATGTGGCTTTATGGGCTATTGGCGCATCTGCTATTTTTTTTTTAATAATTGGGGTAAATTTTATGGCTGGAGGGACAAGCTGGGGACACTGGGGCGTATTGTGGGACCATGTGGGGCCATTGGGGGTTTATTTTGATTTTTTACAGTGGTGGCTGTGGGGTTGGGG
>WMED01004131.1:0-21124 GCA_019650415.1 Pipa parva
GGTTATATCAAATGGGTAAGAAACAAACCACATCCTGCCCTAGATGTGGAGCGGATGACGTAGATTTTTTCCATAAGATCTGGGACTGCCCTCCTATTGTGCAATTCTAGAGAGATGTGATGCAATACTTAAGTACCACTATTGAAGCACCGAGAATAATTTCTCCCCAGGTATGCCTATTAAACTTACTAGATGAACTAGGATGTAATAAGCATTACTGTTTATTGCTAAAAATCCTGCTATTTTATGCAAAGAAAACAATAGCTCTACACTGGATGGGGGAAACACTACCGACTGTAGCCTTGATCGAAACACAAATTCCGTTATACAAACTAACATCTCTGAGCAGGGGAACCGAACGGAAATTTGGAAAAATATGGGGACCTTGGTTAAATCAGTCAAATAAATAAATATAATACAACAAGTAATGTCATCAAACTGAAAGCAAATAGAAAGGTCAATAAATGGAAAGAACACCAAGTTATATATATATATTATTTTTTTTATTAGTAAGTTATGTATATAGTTTGTTAATAAATCATTTGTATTGCAACAATGTATATGTACATAAACCAAAACAGATTATCAATGTACTGTAATACAAAACAAAAAAAAAAAATTATTAAAAAAAAAAAAATGCAACTTCTCAACTACAGTTTATGGCCTATAAAGGAAGAACTGAACAGGGAATGTGAAAGTTATTCAAAATTGATTTCCATTTACGGGCAGAGGATACCCAATAAATAGGTTTTAATTTTAACATATTTGTTTAAACAGACATGGATAAATTGTGTAAGGTTTAATAAACACCAGCTTTTGTAAATTACCATAATGCATTTTAAGTACAGAACACAATTACACCACTCCATGTGACACAGTAATACTGCAACTGTAGCCATAACAGTACAACTCTATCATGTATTACATTTCTCTTGTGGGATTATAAAAATAGATTATAGAGTTTAATATAGCAGCTTGTCTGGGTGAAATAAAATGACAATCTTGTCTTCTGTTAATCACCAAAATACAAACATAATTAAGTTTAACAGCCCTTGCTTATTATGGAATCAATTATAATATACAGCATCAGCTCTATATAAAATTAACTGAAATAATTCCTCATAAAAGAAATATATATTCTACAGTATATATTTAAATGTAATCCTCTAGATTGTATTCTCATGGGAGCAGGGTGCTCAGACCTCTTGTCTTTATACATTTATATTCTTAATAATAATAAAATGGGGCCAGTATTATTGATATCACATGTAAGATTTGATAAGTCTCATTATTTTAATTAATACAGTTCATTACATTTTTACACTTTGGGATTCAGAATTAAAATAATTTTTCCATGTTTAACTTTTTTTAAAGGATTTTATCAAGTGCAGATATTTTAGCAATTGGTATTTTCTCATTTAAAAATGTGATTGCTTGATCATTATTACATACTTAATGTAGTTACTGTGTATACATATTATGTATTAATTGTAAACTTAACTTATAAAAATGAATAAATACAAATTAAGTTACCAGCTGTTGGTTCAATTTTTTTTGTCTAAAAGTACTAGTTTTCCTTATTAATAATTCTATAATATTTCAATATTAGTTAAACATTACTTTATAACATAAGTGTTACCATTATCCCAGCCCAAGATTTTTAAAATAATGTCATACTGTATTTGTGCTGTTTTATGCCATGTCACTAGTGCCTTCAATTCCCACAATACTCATGAACAGTTTAGGTAGAATGACATTGCTCATTCCACCCCAAAGTATCTCCATCTCAGGTACAGGTCTCCTGCTTACAGATTGGGAGAGGTTGAATTAAAAGTTCTCTCACATAGAGTGACAAACTGGGCGAAATAAGTGATGTAAATATTTTTTAGGTACCATTTACTGGAAAATTCTTGATCAAACCGTTCAGCTAACAACAGATCTGAGCCTGGATTTTGGACTTTTTCCCAGGTGTGGATCTTCCTCAGGGTGACTCTGAAAAACCCTAACTGAACATAAGGATCTCTGTCATTACCCTCTAACTTTTATACTACTTATTAGGGCTTTATTTGTCACAGTTCCCTAATTCTAATATGTTGTGTGCGGCAACCACACATGCCAACATTCTTGATTTGCAAAGGAAACTGTATTAGAGAGTACATGTGTTAGAAGATGTAATCACACATAAAATGTTCTGTGTTGATGATATAAAATCTATTTAGATGCATACTGCATAAGTAGTATGATTGTATACTCTGTACTTATATAGAATTTTATGGGCAATGACAGTAGACCTAAGTCAAATTTTCTGCTCTTCAAAGAGAACTTCTTCCTAGTATCAAAATGTTTCCATGTGTTGCAGAACATCCTAAATTGTAAAATCCCAAGGCTAAATTCTTTTTAAAAACAGGCAAGTTGGATCATATGGTAATGCTGCATGCAGGCTAGGCCTGAATAGTCAGTAGATGGCATTTCATTAACATCATACTCTGTGTAATGGGTCAATTAGTAGGAATCTATACCACTGACCCCCAATACATACAATCCTATTGTACTAGTAATGATTAGAAGGATAACAAGAACAATGAAAAAGCAAGAAATAAAATGTGTTAAAGAAATTATAAATGTCTTGATGCACTATACTGTTCAGCACCATTACACTACTGTATTTTGTATATTGCCTGGGCTTCCTAGAAAAAAAAAATATTAGTGTTATATTTCTATGCATAATTTCTGAGAGTAGTCTGCTGTGTTGCTTGACTTGGAAAAGATATTTATTTTGATTAATAAATGTATACAGGTTTCCTACATAGATCCTCACTTCCACAAAAACACACTATGCATATTTATTGATCTGGGACTTTAAACAATATATACGAGCAGTGGTGAGCCCCAGCGTCCTATGTTGTAAGAGAAAATATGGCTTCTGACAGATAATGATCGCTTTTTGTTCATTACTAAATGACTCCTCTATGTGTGTATTATTTGACAAATAGGATTACAAGCCTGTAAATTCACTGGTCTCTGAACAATAAGTGATATTGAAAAATAAAAAAAAAGAAATCTCCCAGTCAAATACCCTCACTTGCAAAGCCATAATTATCTCTGCCTCTAGCACACAGTCTATATCAAAACATTTGTACACATAAAGCGATAACTACATCTTGACTGAATCTATTTGATCCAGCTGTTTTACTAAATAGCAGTTGGTGAACACAGTCTAGAATATGGGGAGCCCTCAGGCCCTGTTTGCTAATGTTACTCACCAGCTGCTGCTTTACGCAGTGTTAGTGGAAATGGCCTGGATAGATGCCAGTTTTAGCAAGAGACAGTGAAAAAAAAAAAATCTTTGAATCCCTTCCCCTTTCCCTGGTCTGTTTTTACTTGACACTGAACATTTCTGCATAATGTCCCTAAGGCATCTAAGTCACTGCTGGAGCTGAACTGTGATCAGAGTGAACCCCACTGTAGAAACAACTCACTTTGGGACAAGTGCATTAGATTAGAAGGAATAACGATATTTTCTTGGAACATGGGACGTTTATGGAAGCTTCAGAAACTGTGTTTGATGTACAGCAAATCAATAAAATGTGCTCTATGTCTACTATAAAACTGCATAAATATAATATTTATAGTTCAATGGGAATCCTTCCCAGAGACTCAAAAGTAAAAAGAGTCAGTGTTAATTTACCATTGCCAAATTATTTCCAATAAACCATGTATCATAGTTATGAAACAAATAGTACTGCTGTCATACAATCAAAAAACTCATTAGTAAGTTAAGATTTATTTTATTTTGCCAGTGTTATTGAAGAAGATGGTTTAGCTATTAATTACTATTGCTTTTTCTATTATCATTGCTGTGAGAAAAAATGGCAAAGGTCAAAGGGGGTCAATGCATGACTGAGAGCGTGGAGTAGAAAGGAGGGAATGAAGGCTTAGGGCAGCGGTTCTCAACCTAGTTGAGACCGCGACCCCCCATGATGATGTCACACACTGACATTTCAACCCGACATCGTCATTTGTCATGTGAGGATGTTCGAACGCAACGTTATCACATACGCATGTCACATGATGTCGTTTGGGCCTGACGTCACCACGCAGGAACCCTTATATAAAGGGACCTGTGCTCACTACTGGATTCACAGCATGTTTCAGCCAGTCACTCTCAACCGCCTCTACTGGTAGAGAATTATGTAATACTCACTATATCATGCTGTTCTCTGAAGCTTTTTATTCTAGCTCTGCTTTCTCCTTTATTATTAATTTCTTAGTATTTGTACCCCTGTGGTGTAATACTACCAACAGGGACTCAACATTTCTGTTTCAATCACAGATATACTCCCTTAGGGAAGGTCATAAAGAAACTCTAAGATACAGACAAACCCCACCCCCTTATCCACCTCTTCTGTCATTGCCAAATATGGTAAAGCCTTCTAAATGAACTGCCCAACCAGGAGTTTTATTCATCCAGATCTCTGGAATGCATGTCTCTTACTATTAAATATAACATTTTCACTTTCAGAGATACATTTGTATCAGTGAATGGGTTTGCTTAGGACTATTTAAAATAAAAAAAAAAACCTCTTGTGTTCTGACTATACTTTTTCATTTTAGCATACACCCCTCCCTCCCTCCCTCCCTCCCCCTTTATCCCCATGGCCCTTTATTTATCACAGTATTTCAGCTATACTGTACTGTCTACTTCAAAATGTATTCATAAGCCCCCCTCATATCACCCCTAGCTTTCTAAACATTTGTTTCCCTTGTACAGTTGCTCAGTCTCCATTTAGATGGAGCACTTTCCTATGATGTTTGTAGGCAACAGCAAAATCAGTCCAATTCTTCATGAACCCTAAGGGAGTTATTCACTAAAGTCCGAATTGTTGCGTATAGGTGTGAATTCGCCAGATAAAGACAGTCGCAATAGGCTGCTACTGTCACAGTCGCGTCTTTATAATGATTATATTGTCTCAGTCGTGACTTTATTATGGGAAAATTGTCGCAATCTTAACATTAAAAATTTGTTGCAACTTTACAATGGGGGAATTGTTGCGGATTTGCTATGGGGATCGGCTGTTTGAGAATAAACACCTTAGTGAATAAGCCCCTAGGGGCAAAATTGATTAAACTCAGAAAAGTCCATTTTGGCTTTTCTGAGTTTAATCGTGAGAACACCGTGAAGTTTCTCCGGGTAAGTATTGTGAGATTTGCTTCGATCGATACTTAGCGTGAGAAACTTTTTCTATTGAATTTATCCATGGAAAGGGTGGCCATACTGTATAGCTTCCTTTCCATGTATATATTCAATAGAAAAGGTTTCTCACACCAAGTATCGATCAAAGCAAATCTCACAATACTTACCCGGAGAAACTTCAGCTTGTTTTCACTTTTCCGAGTTTAATTTCACCCCAGGTGTGTATTACACAAAACTTCCAGAATATATACAAAATTAGTAATAATGCGCATAAGCAAGGCTGCAAATCTGGGAGAGGCCACAGTTATGAAAATGTTTAACTACCTGCAACATTTATACCCCCAGCTGCATCAGCTTAAAAGTTTGCATTCAGGAGCTAGTTAGGCAGGCAACCATCCATGATCTAAATGCATACACAAAAAAGACAAATTGTTACAATGAACTTATTGTGAAGTAAGGAAAAATACACATGATATCAAACATTATGAACCCAATAAGATATGGTGCTTGCGGCTGGACAAAAGAATTGATTTAGAATATCAAAGAAAGTCTAATTAGGGCGAAATTTATTAAACTAGAAAAAGCTCGTTTTTGCTTTTCTGAGTTTAATCCCGCGAACACCTGGAAGTTTCTCATAGTAAGTATCACAAGATTTGGTTTGATCGAAACTTACAGAGGGAAACGTTTTCCATCGAGTATTTCCATGGAAAGGTAGCCATACTTTACATTAGTGTAGTATGGCTTTACATTAGTGTAGTATGGCTACCTTTCCATGGAAATATTCGATCAAACTTTCTCTCGGTAAATATCGATCAAACCAAATCTCACAATACTTACAGTGAGAAACTCCTGGGTGTTCGCGGGATTAAACTCGGAAAAGCCCATTTCGGCTTTTCCGAGTTTAATAAATTTCGCTCTCAAATGGGTAAATGAGCACTTAAGCAGCAGTAATTACAACATGACGTCATTGAGGTATGTATCAATAAAATAAAAGGACAAGACAAACATAAGGTTAGGGCCAACTTTATCCAACACAGGGAGACATTAAAAGCGATTGTCTGGGATACAGCTCTTGTCTTTATACATTTATGGTATGGTAAATTACATTTATCTCCTGAGGAAGTTGACGAGTGGTCAACGAAACGCGTTGAGAAACTTACACTTGAACTTTCTACATCCATTTGGATGATTTTTAGCATTATGCATCTATTTTGATGTTCCTGTATATTAAAATTGTGGATTTTATCAGATGCTGTTTCCTGCCTTCATTTACTCACATCATCTGAAGGATTGGAAGTTCACCCAGTAATCAGAGGGACCTGAGTGACTAGAGAAGCAAGTCCACGTTATTGCTTAAATGCGCATATTTAAGCTCATTGTGGTGAGTGCATGACTGAGAGGGGATTCCGGATTGTCCTCCACGTCATCTGATTTATATACTTTTTGTCAATAGCACGGTTATTCATTTCATGATAATCATTCCAGAATCACAGTGATACACTTATATTCCACTGATATAATCACATATAATCACTGATTTATCAATTGCTTGTGGATACTGTATTCACTGTTCCACCTGTCTCATCACAACATTCACAACTGTTCAAACGATATCACGCTAGGGGTTCCCCCTTGTCATTCATATCTTGCCAGTGCATCCACACAAGTTCATTTCCAGTGGATGTCCTTGAATGTACTAAAATAACTTTACTGTCTGTTGGAATATATATATATATATATATATATATATATATATATATATATATTTTTTTACTTTTCTCATCTGAGAGTTATATGTTATTTTATTGCAGTTCATTGTCATTTTATTAAGAATATCATGAGTTTTTGTGAGTTAACAAAGCATAAAATTACTTGTTATAGTGGTATTCACTGTTTAAATGAAAGTAATGAAAAATAGATTATTCTCAATAAAATTCAAAATGTGCCACAAATGCAGAACATATATTTGGATCAGGTACTACTGCAATATTCAGTCATCCTTTACTGAAACTGGTTTGAGGTTTTGCATAGATATCCTACATAGCACATGCTGCCATGACATGTTGATTTTTTAGAAAGACCTAGCGTATATTTTCCATTGCAGTGCAATGATTTTTGCAACACATTCCAATAAGCATTTGGTATTTTCTAAAACAGAATATGAATTTAGAAAAAAAGGTGGATTGCATTACTACATATAAGGAATTTCAAGGTTCTTGACATATATTGTAACGTGTGCATTTAGGTGTAAAATGGACTACTATTTTGGAATTCAGGAAAGATTGCTACCACCCCTTTATTTTCTGCACTTTTTTCCTTTCCAGGAAGGAGACTGTGGTATTTAGTTCAGAAGAGTACTATAATATGTCCCCCCCCCCCACAATCTTCCTTGACTGCATATTTGAATGTAACTGCTAAGGGATGTCTCCAAAAGATCAGTTAAATGGAACGGCCAAAGGCATCTAGCATAGTCCTGTTGTATGACGCACTCTAGGCAAATTATGAAATGAGAACTTTGGCAGTATTCCGAAACTGAATTAAATCAAGAACTCTTTAAAAAATGTATGTGAAATCTTGTCATATCATTCCTAACAAATTTTATTTTACCAGGATGTAATTATTGTTAATATATATGGTTTAGAGGGTTTTGTAATATATTTAAAGAATCGAAGAGGAAACAACTTCAACAAATGGTTTGAGATCAAGGTCAACATACTTTTCAAGTCAAAGAATATGAGTTGATACTAACGCTATTAGAAACCCTTGGGGATTAAAAATCTAATTTATAAGCAAATGGCCTAACAGCAGGTTAAGAAATACCAACTGGAAAAAAAAGTAAAAAAAAAAAAGGTAATATTTTTTCCAGCTCCCTAAACTCCAAAATATACTTTATCATTGCTAAAAATAATTTTACTAGTGATACACACTGCAAAATAATGTAAAATACACAGAAACTAGTAGTGACACAAGTTATAAATAGGCGGCACTAAGGGACATATCAACCAATAGTCAAAATGAATGAAAATTGGTACAAAAAAATGATTTTTTACAAAATAACAATTTTAAGTTTGATGCTGTTTGGATTTGAATAGATTTTAATGGAAACTTTTGCTGGTGGTGACAACTTTTTGGTAGGGATATTTGTTAACAATGTCTAACAAATGATCAATCCAAGGTTCTCTTTGTAATTTTATTTAAATACAAAGTCAAAAAATAAAGAAAACTACAAAGGAAAGGAAGAGAATGGAAATGTTAAAGTAAATATAGCTCATAAAACTGCTCAGATGAAAATGTGCAAGGGTCTTCAAAGACACATCAGGAGTACCAACCCAAGAATTCAGAAGAAAGTATGCTTACAGATTTGCGCAAAAATAGTGCTGCAACATAGAATCTGTTATGCAACCCTGTAAATGATGGAGATTTTACAATGATATAGAAAGTTTGTCATAGTAACTACACAAGTGAATAGTATTTCATTTTAACTTAGAAGGTTAACCAGTACCCTATTTAGATAAATAAGGTTTTCAACACGTTAAACATGTGGGTTCCTGAGGAATGCTTTGCACTGTTATGGGGTTCCCTAAGACTTTGTCAATTTAGCAGATTAATCTGCTTGGTGTATTTCTTCCACAAAAAAAAAAATGCATCTAAACCATTTTTCAGGATAATTTTGGCTTACCATGAAAGGGGAGGTGAACTGAGAAGATAGACTTCTGATTAAAGGGAACCCTGAAGAAAAGACTCAGGGGATTATTGGCTTAAGTGAATTCCCATAGCAAATCTACGACTGCGACAATTTTAAAATTTTGACCGTGACAATATGTATGTATTTGTATTTATTCATTTAATATAGCGTTACTATATTATGCAGCGCTTTACAGAGATTCATCATTCACTTCAGTCCCTGCCCCGTGGAGCTTACAATTTAGTTTTCTTATTCAGTCACACACACATAGACAGACACACAGATGTATGTTTTTGGATTGTGGGAGGAAACTAGAGTGCCTAGAGGAAACCCACGTAAGTGCGGGGAGAACATTCAAACTCTATGAAAATGAAGTCCAGCAGTGCTAATCACTGAGCCACTGCACTGCTCATAATGAAGTCGAGACTGTGACAGTAGCAGTCTATTACAACCATCTTTAGCTAGCAAATTCACTCCTTTACACAACAATTCGGACTTTAGCCAATAACCCTGTGAGAAACAATGAACCATGCTAGAATATATTAATGAATATCTATGTATTTTTTATTGTCTTATTTATAAGACAAAGGCAGGAAAAGTGTATGCCCTTATGATAAGCCAGACTCAAAGTGCCAACAGAATACAGACAAAATGAGTCCAAATGTGCATAAAGTCATAAGGCAGTTTTGACATGGTTGCCATTGAAATCAATGGGAAGCATATTGTCAGTGTTTTGTTGGTGTGTTAACACTGTATTTACTGCCAGAAGGCCCTAGGAAAGCCCCTCCACGTGGCAGCTGTAGGCACAGATGACTGGAATAACTGGAACTGCCAGCTGAAGAAGGAATTTAAGTAGGCAGAAACCAACAGCACAGCTGGAAACTAGATCAGGCTGGACCCAACAGCATAGCAAGAAACTGTATCAGACTGTACTCAACAGCTTAGCAAGAAACTGAATCAGACTGTACTCAACAGCACAGCAAGAAACTTTATCAGACTGTACTCAACAGCACAGCAAGAAACTATATCAGACTGTACTCAACAGCACAGCAAGAAACTGTATCAGACTGTACTCAACAGCACAGCAAGAAACTGTATCAGACTTTACTCAACAGCTTAGCAAGAAACTATATCAGACTGTACTCAACAGCACAGCAAGAAACTGTATCAGACTGTACTCAACAGCTTAGCAAGAAACTGTATCAGACTGTACTCAACAGCACAGCAAGAAACTGTATCAGACTGGACTGAACTGCACAGCAGGAAACTCTATCAGACTGTACTCAATAGCACAGCGGGAAACTGTATCAGACTGGATTCAACAGCACAGCAGGAAATAGTATCAGACTGTACTCAATAGCACAGCAAGAAACTGTATCAGACTGTAATCAACAGCACAGCAGGAAACTGTATCAGACTGGATTCAACAGCACAGCAGGAAATTGTATCAGACTGTACTCAATAGCACAGCAAGAAACTGTATCAGACAGTAATCAACAGCTTAGCAAGAAACTGTATCAGACTGTAATCAACAGCTTAGCAAGAAACTGTATCAGACTGTACTCAACAGCACAGCAAGAGACTGTATCAGACTGGACTGAACTGCACAGCAGGAAACTGTATCAGACTGGACTGAACTGCACAGCAGGAAACTGTATCAGACTGTACTCAATAGCACAGCAGGAAACTGTATCAGACTGGATTCAACAGCACAGCAGGAAATTGTATCAGACTGTACTCAATAGCACAGCAAGAAACTGTATCAGACTGTAATCAACAGCACAGCGGGAAACTGTATCAGACTGGATTCAACAGCACAGCAGGAAATTGTTTCAGACTGTACTGAATAGCACAGCAAGAAACTGTATCAGACTGGATTCAACAGCAGGAAACTGTATCAGACTGTAATCAACAGAACAGCGGGAAATTGTATCAGATTGGACTCAACAGCACAGCGGGAAACTGTATCAGACTGTACTCAATAGCACAGCAAGAAACTGTATCAGACTGGATTCAACAGCAAGAACCTGTATCAGATTGGAACAGCTGACAAGTTGCAAATGATAGCTCAGGTGCAGTATTAAAAGATCTGGTAGTGTTTGAGCTCTTAAGAAGTCTTATGCAAGCAACTCCTTGCTCAAGTAATTTCTGCTTGAACTTAGAATTTTTATATAGGAAAATAAATGCAGTGATTGACTGACAGGCAGGGCCTCTAATTTTGGTCAATAGGCAGGGGTTGGATGCAAGAGTAGATAATTTCAGGAATAAATTACAATGAAACATAGAAGGTGCATCTGTTAGACTGCCATCTGCAGTCCAGGATTCAAGACTCATGATCAGCGCCTTATATGTTGCCCTTAAAGGATTTCTGAATAGCACTTTTATGAGAACTGCATAATTTTCAGTAATAAATGTAAACAATTTTATTAAGATGAAACAATAAATTATGTTACTCCTTCAATTTAAATGCATTTGAATATATAATACTGAGCATAAAACAATTTTCTGAAACCTATTTTGTTTTAGTTGTAAATAGAATTAAGTATTTAATTGCATGTTCGCAGAGGCTCATTTAAACTAAACTGGAAGCACTTCATTATTCTTTCTATATTAAAAAAGACTTCAACAACATAAATTTGTCTTACTGTGCATTCCTCTTTCATGTTTTTATTGAAAAGGGTAAAGGTTCTAAAACTAATCAGAAAAGCCCTTGACTGCGATTCACTGTTATTAAAATGGCATTATACTTAAACTAAGCTTATAATGAACAGTTATAAAAGGGGTTAAAAACCTATTAAATGTTAAAAAAAGTCTCTTGATTTAAAGTTATAAGAAAAAAAAACAGAACAGGCAGAATAGAATTTCTGAATTATTTAAATCTTCACTGACTGTTCAGTGAACCATGAAATTAGAAATTGTCGTTGTTAGAACTGTTTGCTGGTTTTTCTAAAACTTTACCATAAAACTATGAACGAAAGGGCATTTTAAGAAATCAGTTTTAGCCAGTATGCAAGCTGTTTGGAGATATTTGGTTGATCTAATTAAAACTTTTTTTTTTTGCAAATGGAAGATTAGTAAGCTATTAAGGGAGGCTAAGATTAGTGAATCGTTTGTTGCCCAAAGCGATACTGTTAAATATTTCAGTATTCACTTATTTAATTGCCATAATTAAGCTATATTAACATAAAAAGTAATGGCCCTATGATTAGTAATATTTTGAGTTCTCTATGAATTAGACAAACGATTTCTTTAAATAAATATTTCACAGAGTCGGTTTTTCATGAGAAGAGCAACAGATGGTTTGGTAAATGTACAACTACGATTAGCAGATTGCGTTTCATGGTTACAGATTTTATAGACTTTGCAAATTAGTCATTAGAGATTTTTATCAAAGCTGTATATATACTAGCCATTGGACCATTAAAATAGACATGGATACATAAGTGAATGCATGACTTTATGCCCTGTATATTAAATGTAAAGATGTAGGCTATCACAAGCTCTAAAATAATTTGTATAGCAGAACATATACACCTATATTAGTATCATTCACATATATATTTTCTGAAATATACTTAGCCACACATTGTTTTGTTGTTACCATGACAACAGGTACTTCCCCCCCCCCCCTCAAATTATTTTTGTGAATACACTCCATTAACTCCAGTTCTTGGTCTTATACTATGGAGTCCAATTAATTATACTTTGGCTATAACTACATTAAGATATAGAATTCAAAAATTGCAATCACAGGACTTTTTAATATTAAAGAAACAGATTGTTTATGCATGCAATGTTTTGGTTGGTCGGAAAGATCTTTATTAGACCAACCTCCAAGAGTTTCCACTGCACTTTTTTATAGAACCACAAAATGGCGACTATTTCCATTTCCCTGAAGACCCGATACCATTTTCAATAAGGAATGGCTTTCCCACCAACCAAAATTAATTTTGAAATCATATGAATGAATTAGATAAGGAATTGCAGAAAAAAGACATTAAGGGGCTTATTCTTGAAAAGCTGAATATTCACCAAAAGGCGTGAACTCTCAATTTATTTACCACTTCCCCATATTCGTGTATTCAGAAAACTCTGAGATTAAAAAAAAAGTCAAATAATAGTTTGTGATATCTCATTATCTTTCCCTATCTACTCTTATAATATATTATAACTATTTTTTCCCCTATTACCTACATATCACCTTAATGGGTAATTGTAGCATTTCAAGTTTGTTACATTTTTTCAACTTGCTCTACAGAATAAAAACAAGTTTTTTTTTGCTTATAACTTGCTAAAAATACTGTTATTAGTGTCCAAGGTTAGAGAATCAAAAAACAGTGTTACAGGAGCAGGTATACCACACTGGTGAACTTCAGTTTTCATTTAAATGTACAAAACTATAAGTGCATATTGTTTAGGGTTCAGTGCCCCTTTTAGAGGATGAATATATTTATACAGGTAGGAAAGTATTCCGGTTGAAAGAGAAACAGCAATGGAAAATGCCTGCAGTTCTTTCCTATTAGTATCTTTACCACTGGATCCCAATCCCTTTCAGATTAAGGACCAGTTATCTATTAGAGAACATGTGTCAGACTCATGCATTAAACAATTGTAAACTTGGGCAGACTATCGACAGTGTCTTCTCATTGGTCCTCTAACTGGATAGCCCTAGTCTGTGATAAGGCTGGTGTTTAAGACATACCATGGTATTATACTGTCAGCTATTGCCATCTATCACCTCCAATATATGGAGATCTCCGGTAAAGCTTTCATGTATCCCATATACCCCAAAACCCCTGAATGTACATTTGGTAAATTTATGGGAGCCTTTAACTGATATGTATTCCATGAATACAACCAGATCAAACACTAGGAAAGCCAAACTTATCTAAATAATTCAATTTATTTGAAGTTGTTGAAAGGTAAAATAACTGTAAATGTATTTAAAATGATAATTATTAAATATTAAATAAATTTATTAATAAATCTATTTTTCTGGTAGGGTAGACTTTTGTATTCATTTATTGTTTAAAGAATAAATCATTAACAGTTTCTATATGTGGCACATAATAGGGATTAATGTTAGAGCAATAGCAAAATGTTTCTATGAATATCAATCTATATCCATTATAAAACAATATGTATAAAATAATAACACTGTCACAGGCCCAGTAAATGCACATCTATATATTTGCCTGTGCCTGCTGAAAACCAATAAAAACTCAGAATGTTGATACTACTATAAAACTGGTTCAGTGGAGAAAGGCATCTCCAACCTTTTAAGCTAATTAGATGTTTGCATGCAGCAGCATTCGTCTCAGAAAGTACATTTTCTAAACAAATGCCAGTCTTTTTATTGTTGCTTGGAATTTGACTTCTTTAAATTTAATGGTATTCCGATGGGTTCCAAATTTTAGTATATTGTAATGTGCTTTTAATCTTTGAAATTGCTTTGTTGACAGAAACATTTATAAACACCAGCTATGTGAATTAGGCAACTAAATTAGATTTTAGTACTGATGATTGGCATGACAAATAGTGGTTCTTCCAATAATTCACAGTAAAGCGAACAATAAATATTCTTTTTAAGGAAAGATTGCATGAAACTTCATTTGTCCTATGTAATCACTGAGCAAAGGTTGTACTATAATGAATGGAAAGTAACAACAAGGTCAGGTTTAAAAGCCTCCCTGGCCAAATGTCTAACAACTGAGAACATTAACTGCTAGCACAGTAATTATTGTTTTAGTGTAATCATTGAAATTCAAGCTCTGGCTTAGGTAGCACTGAATAATATTGTATATTCAAAACAAACAAATGGTAGGTAAGACTATTAGTTAATGTAGCTTTTGATGTATTTTCCAGTTTAAGCATATTTTCATCTTTAAAACTTAATTCAAGAAAATGTAGCATCAATGTAAAACACAGTCTTAAATCTTCTTTTAACCTATTGTCCATTATTTTCCAATGCCAAAAAAAACTCCAACCATGTAAATACAAAATAAACTACTTTTCTTTATATTAGAATGTACTGTTTACATTGAAGTGCACCTGTCACCTCCAAACTAATATTAATGTAAGTTCTACTATTGAAATAAATGTTAATATATGTATTAAAATGTCAGGATGGGCAGGGCTTAATAATGATTAACATTATAGTTCCTCCAATCAGATCCCTTAAATCATGATCTAGTAGGCATCTGATTGGAGGAGCTTTAATGTCAATCATTTAGCCCCGCCCAACTGACTCAAGAAAAAAAGTCAGGCTGACAGGGAAGATGACAGAGAAATGCTGTATAAAGGTACATTTTTTAAATACATATATATTTACAAAAACATTTATTTCATCAGTAGAACCTAAATTAGTATTAGAGTTTTGAGGTGACAAGTATACTTTAATTTAATCTACAATGGTCTGAAAACCCTTGAGTTTTTATCCAAACACACTGAACATTATGTTCATACCTATCAACTTGGTCATTTTGCATAGGACCTCATCAATTGTGTTTTACCAACGTTTATTACATCTTCAAATGAAATGTGTCATTCATTAAAATACACCAAATCACTAATAGAGTTTCTCAGAAATCAGTTGATGTAGTAAACTGTAATTCAGTATCAATTAGGGGATTGTTGGTTGTCCAGTTCTACTGCTTTACATACATGTGCTGCGCATCATACGCTTGTGTGAACCCAGCCTTAGCTTTAGTAGTCATAAAAGGCAAAGCACCTACTGTGACCCTGTCTTATGGACCTGTTAAGTATGATATTTACTGTTGGTCTGCAGGGTTTGTTCAAGACTGGCAGTGCAGATAGGCAGTACAGCATGATTACTAGCATGATCTACTTTTTCCAGATTAAAGCTGATCGTGTTGCAGTTGTAACAGTGACCTAATATTCTCAGATGTTCTATCACATGTCACTTTAATTATCCTATCGCAATTAACCAACTCTACCATTACTTTTTATGATAGGGCAATACTGCTTCTTATTGTTTCATAATATGGAATGAAACAATTAACGAGGAGAAAAAGGAATACATGGCAGATATTAGCGAAGTACGTAAGAGCTTCTAATATATGGAAAAGTAAAGTAATATTAGAGAGAAGGGATAAGACAAGCTTTTGTGAGGGATAGAGAATTTCGTGCTACTGTATCTAAGGCACTAAAATGAGTCACCAGAAACAGCTGGAGTATAAAGCATTGAACAGTATGCTCCTTAGTTAGTCATTTTTCCTTCTGGTTCATGTTTCTACATTTTCACTGACAAAATTTGGGACAGATCATTTTTATAAATTCCATTAAGCATCTCTGCATATACTCAGAGGCTATTTCAACCTGGATCCACTGCTTGTTAGAATATAGTTGTTAGATCTACTGATGCTGATTCTTGCTTTTGTCATTGGTGGTTATATGGACATTATTGCTTTATTAAACTCTCACTGGAACAAGGGACCTCTCTTGATCATTACCAAGCTTTGCATGTTTTACTTTGCCTGACTTCTGGCTCAGTCAGTGTGGGGTAGGTATGCTATAAGGATGTCAACACACATGCACAGCAACTCACATTTTGTATTTTTTGAATGAAAAACAAAACATGGAAAATTTACTGACATGCGAGTCAAAATGAGATTTTTATGTACTGGTCTTTTTATAAAGAAATAAGAGACAAAAGTGTAAATGAGATGGTTGTTGGGTAGAAACACCAGTGCTGAAATAGGAGACAAAAGTGTAAATGAGATGGTTGTTGGGTAGAAACACCAGTGCTCTGTAGAAAAACAGGTGAAAGCTGCTAAAAACAGATATAGTAAAGCCTGGTAACCCCCCCCCCCTTTCCCCCATAATGTACTGGATTGTTATTACTAAAGCTGTTCATAGAATATTAGGTAACAGAGTAGCGCAATAATTGTTTATTGATTTGTCTGAATTTTGATTCAGTACAAAGCAAAGCCATCAAAGATACAATTTTTACTTTCATTTGATTCAAATCATTTTGAGCTGTACAAATGGAATCAATCCAAATCAAATTGTGAATGGAATACCAGGAGCACGGTCATCTATTCATTGCTATGGGCTCAGTACCTTTTCACAAATTACACTCTTAGTGGTTATATTCTTATTATTTTCACTATATTCATTGTAAAACACTGAATGGACATATTTGCAAATACATTGGAGATATAGGATGAAAATGAAGAAACAGAACATTTTTTGTAAGCTGCGACAACTGTTCGGAGTACTTCCTGCCAGGCTGATGTGGGTGTGACCATGTTTGCACACAACAGCAGCAGGTAAATTGCAAAAGACTGTCTCCACGGAAACAGAAAAGATATTATGATATAATATTTACCTTTTAACCAGGATGTGTTGATCCAGCATGTAAAATCTTTACTATAAATGAGCTGCAGGGAATTATTATAAAAGTATAAAGAAGAACAATCATTACCATTTACACATTTTAATATTTTAGTTGTTTTTTTTTTAAACATATTTTTAACCCAAATTCAATACTACTATAATTTGAAATGGAGTTCGTAGCTATATAAAGCCATTGTTCTATTAGTTATATAACCCATATGCATCTAGTTAAAGCAACAGTCACTGGTTTATTGGATTTTTTTATTAAAAAGTTCCTGTATGCATGAAAGCTATTGTGGAAATAACTGGATTCTTTTCTACAATAAGAACTGACAATAAGAATTCCACATGTGTCACTCTCAAGAAATTACTTTGTGGAATCAAATGGGAAAGGTAAGCCAATGACCACCGCTGATACATGCAAAAGGTGACCTAATACACAGAATCTGCACTCTTTAAAGGAACAGCAAAGTGAAAAATAAGTATTTTCCAGTATATCTGTTACTCCTAAATACATTATTTTGCAATATATATTATTTTCGGTTATCCCTTTTCAGTTTACAGTCAGTGAAAATAACTACATGTGAACTATTATTATAGAATTTGGAATCTCTAGTCAGTAACTGACAGGCTTGAGAATACTGCTTGCTACTAGTGAGATCGGATGAGCCCCTTCTGCTGTGGATATTTAGGGCTGATTACAACAAAGTTACTTTATGCTTGGAGCACACTGGAGGATAAGTTGCCCTAGTACAGCAAAGTGTTAAAAGGGAACTATAGTGTCAATTGACACTTACTTGACACAATTTAGCAGCAGCACAAGAAGTGTGTTAATTTCAGTGAAAAACTTGATCAATTTAACAGCAGTACAAGAAGTGTGTTAATTTCAGTGAAACTCAGATGGGGTTGGGTCTATGTCACTTACATAGACCTGGAAGTGAGGAGGAGCAACGATGTATTCATCTGACAATCCTGAGCTGTTAGTGTACAATACAACAGTGCAGCCTTAGGCTAGGTTCACACTAGAGTATTATAGTGCCTCTTATATAGAATTATATATATATATATATATATAGTTCTGACTAAACTAGACTTATAAATACAGCATTTATATCATGCAGCCATTAGAACAGAGGTTCTCAACCTGTGGGTCGCGATCCCTGTGGGGGTCGCACGACCGACCCATGGGGGTAGAGAACCGCTGCGGCACCCAGAAGCAGCTGCAGGACCCTCCTTATAAGGGTTCCTGCAGGGTGCCGTCGGCCGAAAAACGTCACCACGTGACACGCGTACGTGATGTCGTTCAGCCGAAACTTCATCACGCCGTGTGCGGTGACATCAGCGCCAGGGGAAGCGACCCACAAAAGGTTGAGAACCGCTGCATTAGGAGATACCATAGTATTCTTATTTTACATGAATTATTTACTTTACAGTGTCATTACATGGGAAATAACTGGTTGTTGACTTTACTGTTCCTTTAAGCAGTCTTTCAAAAATGTGACCATTTACATATTTGTCTGTACAACGTTCATCTGAGTTGGCCTTTACTATATGTGGCCAATATTTAGCAGCCACAGACTCTTTGGAACATATATACTTAATGTAAGCACATAAATATATATGTACCAAGCAATACATTTTTAGCAATAATGTTTTAACTAATTTAAAAAATATTCTCATGAAACGTGTTTGTTGATATAGTTTCTCTGTATAGTCCTGTTGGGAAATATGTTTTCAATAAATTTTTACAGCTAAAAAAACTTCTACAATATCATAACAGTAGAGAAAGTTATTAATTACAAGAATATATTTGCACACAACAGCAAAGAAATGTGCAGAGGCAAACTGTTTGGAAATCTGTTAAACAACAAATTATGTTAAGCAAATGAGAAAATGCTAGAAAAACCACTAAAACCAGAATATCCCAGATGTTCTCTGAGTGCTTCATAAGAATAATTAGGAGGAATAAAGATATATTTATCTCGGAATTACAGAGAAAACTGGAAGATTATTTTTATGAGATGCACATATTTTTTTTAATCTAAGCAAAAACTATCTCTCTGTGCTTTTCCAGAGCTATTGTAAATCCAGCATGACAGTCAGCTGTACACTGATTAAACATAAGATTAGGCTCTGGGTAATGTAAATCAGGTACAACAGCATCCTAGTCTTTCCTCCTCTACCTACAAACAATGTAACATCAATCAAAATGCTATTATCAAAATGCTGATGCATTCGTTTCCTAAGGAAAATATTCGATGAATATATGGAAAAATAATACAGAGAAAAAGGATACTTATGCATGCATTTATTTGATATATTTTATTTTTTTTTTAGCAAGAAGCATGTTCCTTTTAATGCATTAGCTGAATCCACTAATTTACACCAGTGAATTGAAACTCTGCTCAGACACATCAAATTTTACTGGATATACAGTATGTTCACACACAGGATGGTCAAAATGCACTTTTATCTGTTATTAAGAAATGCTATAAAAACGGTTATTTCACACAACACTCAAATGAAATAAACTGAAGAAGCCAAATGTTTTAACCATGTGTTATATTTAACAAGTTGTTCATAATTATAGAGCATTGATAGTTGCGATTTCAGGTTTTAAGTTGATCTGGCGACTAGATTTTAGTTATTTCAAACATTTGCGAAAACTTATAATAAGATTTTCATTTGCTGCTCCAATATTTCAAAAAAAAAAATACTAAAATACAGCAGTTTTAAGAGCAAAGAGAGGTGCAGGGATTATAAATTATTTCCAGTGCAACACAATCCCACAATCACTGTAGTTTACTTTTTCTGTAGAGATACAGGGCAAGTTGACCAGACTTTTTTTCTTAGACTCATGATAATTTGGCTTTAGTTTTACAAGATGTCAGTAAATGTAGTGACAGTTGGCAGCCTTTCTTCACTGCGGCCATGCAAAAGGTGCTTTACTTTAGAAGCATAGCCTGTATATAACTACATGGCATGAGTGGAGGTGAGGATGATAATAGCATGTTCTGCACATGCCTACACCAGTGGTGTAATCAAGGAAAAGGGACAATGGCTGCAAAGTGAAGTCAGTAGTAGTAGTAGAACAGTAGCCTTTCACATAGAAAGCTCCAGATTTGGCAAGTACAGGCTATCCTTTTAAAGTAAAACCGCTCTTTTACAGGCTAGATTTCAATTTTAAGGTGGCTAACACCATATATGAATGGCTAAAAAGGTTAATTTAAGGTTTACAGAGCAGTTTTGAATACAGGGAACCTTTCAACATATGCTATAAACAGGGCTATAAATGCTTTTGGACAGTATTTAAGAAAATTAATTTTTAAGCAACACCATTTCTTTTAACTAACACCCAGTACTCAGTACTTGAAACATAAAATATACCACTGAAGCAGATCCCATCCTTCTTACCAATTCACAGTGTGCAAATAATACTATCTGGTAATACATAAAAGTCAATGCTGTATATTGGTATTCATTCACACTCAATTAGGCAATTCTCAAACTTATAGTGATTAAATTATTTCCATATATTGTTGTGAGGTATAGATAAAACACTACAGAAATGTTATCCCTGATGCATAACTATAGGGGTGGCAGATCCCAGTAATTATTTGTTTTTTGTTCTGAAAATGTGCAGGAAGAGGCAACGCAGAGGGAGTGCAAGGGGCTAGTGCCACCTGCGTCCCAAGGTGTCTCGTTTGGTTTTAATAAAATTTTCTCACATAAACAAGCTTTAAAAGTCTTCCTGTAAATATAGTTTATTCATGGTTTATAAGGATCATCTAATTCATGTAATGATATGTATGTAAGTATATATACTCATATATATATACACTCACCTGCCACTTTATTAGGTACACCATGCTAGTAACGGGTTGGAC
>WMED01004132.1:0-20920 GCA_019650415.1 Pipa parva
GTGCGAAGTGAGGTGAAGGATCCGGAGCTCACTTTGCACTATGGTGAATTCCCCCCTGTGACTAAAGGTGTGCAGCAAGAACTCTGTGGGACTTATACCTGAAAGGCCAATAAGTTACATAAAGGTAGGAATTATCATTTATTCGCCCATATTCGGGTATTCTGCAAATTCTGCAATGTGGTGAATTCGAGATCTGTTTGACAGCTTACAACAGTCTTGGACTTACTGAGCACATTTGTGCCATTTTACTTGTGCATGCACAGGTGATTCATCAAGCATCAATGTCTGTTGCAGCAGCAAATTGGACAAAGCGTATTGTGTCGCATTCACCAGTTTCACTTCACCATATTGAAGTAGTGAATTAGGGGACGGATGGAAGTGCTCCTACGGTCCGACTGACAACGCCACGCTACGCTAGTGATGCAGTTACTTCTTCCCTATGGGAATCTTCTAGTGAATAATGTGTAGAGAATTGGAGTGTAGAAACCCAAGGCAATGAAAATTCACTTCAACAGACAAATTCTCACATTGATGAATAAGCCCTACTGTGATACTGTTTTTTTCTTCAAATGTGTACAGAACATTTATGTTAAGTGGAAGAAAACGTTTGCTCAACAAAATTTAGGGCCCTAAGGGGAATGTTCTTTTTCAGGGCCTCCCTATTTAAATCAACAGTATGATATCAGAATATTCATACAGAATAGTTGCCGTGTTTATAAAACTTAATGTAGAAAAGACAGCTGCAGGTACCAATGTATGAAAAGGTATTATATAAATACCTTTGAAAAGTAAATTAAAGGAGACCTAAAGCCAAAAAAATCAAAAAAGACTGTTAAAATACTTACCTTATACTGAGCTGATTGATTACAGTCACAGCATGAGCTGTGCTGTTATTAGCTGGCTCCCAATGCTTCCCCCGATGCTTCTTCAAAGCACCGGCTGACTGAGAAGCCAGCACGCAGCTATTGCCAGTTGTTTCACCAGCTTCAAACATCATCACGCTCATTGCAGGGAGTGTTCTAATTGGCCCCCACAATGAACGTGATGATGTTTAACCCATTTTTCACAAAACATGGTAGGAGGAGCTTCGCACTGGCTTTTCAGTGAGCCAGTGCTGTGAAGAAACATCGGGGGAAGCATCGGGTGCTGGCTAATTACAGCACTGCTCATGCTGTGACTGTAATCAATCGGCTCTATATAAGCCAAGTATTTTATTTTTTGCCTTTAGCTCTCTTTTAAATCTGCCTATGATATTTATTCTTTTCTTGTGTTACCAGTTCTAACCAGTACAAGCCTCTATTTCTTGGTTAATAACTTGAGCCTGTAAACTTAAGAATTAAAGGGTATGTTGTAAATATTCTCACAATAACACAGTTCTTGGTATAAAAAGCATTAAATCCATCTTGATCATAATATAACTGCTTGAAGTTGTTAACATAAGCCCCTGAATATTTCACCTAGTGCAGATGTTCAGAAACATAATCTATTGGCTTTATTTCCATGTAAACCGGTCATTAGGAAAAAGTCCCTTTCTTTCTAACATCAGCAACAATGTGAAAAAGTTTCAAACTGACATTAGAATAGAATATCACAGTGTACAAAATAAACATTTAGGGCCTTATTTGGCTAAAGTCCGAATTTAGCTGTCAAATTTACCTTGCTACAGTTTGAATCGTATATCACAAAAATAACTGAAAAATTGACTTCCCCTTTGTCATGATGTACCAGATAGACTTGTCGAACAAGTGGACAGTGACAAATCCTGATGGGTGCATTGTGTGACATATTCAGTTGAAGTAGGAAGCAACATTAAGTGAATTGATGTTGTTTCCCCCAGTAAAGTGCACTGATGTCATCCTCATCTTATCCCTAACTGTATGTTAGTGAATAATACATCTGTTTCTATGTCATCTTGTCTCCAGGTCATGTTGTCATTTTGTCTTAGTTTACATTGTCACTTTTGGAAAAATATTCAACTTACATCACACTAGAACCCTGTCATCACCCCCCCCAATTTGCAACTCTGATTTGGGGAAGTCAATTGGCAAATTCATAGAAATACACCTACTCAAATTCCCACCAATGGTTGCTGAATAGTCAGAGCCTTCACAGGCTCTGATAGTTGCTGTATAGTCAGAGTAACTGTGTACATGCACGCAAATTGATGTGAAGTGCTCTATAAGATAGTCGTTACAATGAGTTTGGTGAATAAGAAAACATGGGGAAATAGTAATCAAATTTGAATTCAGAGCTATACACAACAATTTGGCTTTTAGTCAATTAGGCCCTTAGGTGTGTGAGCACACTTAGTTAATAAAATGAATCGTATATCATCCTATATTGGTCTGCAGCCATAATGGTAATGTTCCGTCACTTTCTCTCTGCTGGGTGCCTCCATCTTTTGTCTACTGGCCTTTCTGGGGCGCTTCATGAATATGACGTCTTCTTCTTGTTGGTTAACGTCGTTTTTCAGTTTATTTTATTATTATATATGTTATTTCATGGTTATTTAGAAAAAAATGACACAAATGAATCACTGGAAAACATTAGGGAGAATGGTTTCTTCTAACATTATTTTTCTTCTTTTTGTGGCTCACATCTTAATGTTTTTGTTTCTTTCATTATATATTTTATCATACATGCCAGTGCTGAAGTATCACAGGTGTAAGAATAGGATCAATTGCAGGTGCCAGTACTAACCCCAATCCACTAGGAATATCTATATTTGTACCTGGAATGTTTCTGGATTTTTTTTCCTTTATCCCGTGCTTTGGAATATAGGGCCTCTTAATGTAATCTGCCTTGATCTAAGAAGAAGAGCCAGTCATGCATTCCAGTTTCCCTTAGGAAGGCAAAGTGCAGGCTTGAAATCAATGAGTTACATCCATCTGTTGAGGACATCCCAGTGACCGTTTCAGGTCTTCTGGTTAAGGACTTGCCATGAAGAGGCGCAATTAATTTCCCAGCACTGTTTACCAAATTCCTACAACTTTAATGAAGATTAATGGGTCTTGTAACGAAAGGTTCAAAACTCTGGATGTATAAAGTGTTGTCAATGGATATATATTATAGGAATTGAAATTACCTGACTAATAATGATAATTAAATGGAGACAGTTAAAAAAAAAAAAACAACTAATCTTTGTTTTTATTATAAAACTAAAAAAAATCCTTGGCAACCAATCAGTGGTATGGTATATAGGTTCCTACAATAGATAACTGTTTTTCATCAACAATCAGATCTCCAAATAATCATGAGGAAACCTATACCAGAAAGGTGCAGTGGCTTGGGGCCAAATGTTTTAATATAGACTTACACTAAATGTGTCATAGAGAGATTTGGGTTTGTCAGGCAGATGTCAGTACAGATGGCAAGGCTGTCATCCATATGTCATTGCCCACAGCAGTTCTCAGCACATGACATCTACATTTGCTCAGTAGGTCTTTACTTTGTGGAGTATATGGTCACATCCTTACTCCACCTTGTGTATATTTGAGTGTCAGAACTGGCAGTCCAAGAGGTAAGTGGCATTTCTCTACGAGTAAGTGATGGGCATATTTATCAAAGTACAAATTTGCCACACTTGCCAACAATTCACATGTATTGTAGTGTAGAAAATTGTGCCTATTCACTAAACTGTGTATTCACCTGTGGTGAATAGTCATTTAGTAAATACTGTGAGAATAGGAGCAGTAGCATATTGGAACAATTTGACCTTAATTGGTATATTGTCCTAAAGTGTCATCATTTTCCATAGACATCATACCAGCAAAATACATGTATTAATGTAATAAAAGACAAGGTTGTCATTTTGTCACATTCTGGCCAGCAGTATTTTCCAGTATTGTCTCCTGTATGGTATCCAAGTATTGTTTCCATATAGCCGCTATGTTCCATTCATTTTAATAGCAGAATTTCCTAGCTCATGCTGGCAATTTGCATATTTTTGAAGCCTTTCAAATAAAATGTCACCATAGTAGTAATAGGAACTCAGCTGTAATTCCCCCAATTTGCTACTTTTATCTGGAAAAGTCATTGAATTCACACCACCACACCTTGAAGCATGATGAATTCTCCAAGTCTTTGTGGTGAATAGACACAAGAAAGGTGTGTAAATATGTAGCCAAAGTAAGCATTAATTCACCACACTGAAAAAAATAAGGACCTTTGGTGAAGTTAGAGAAGTGGCAAATTCATGCACCTACCCAACAATTCACACATTGATAATGAATGAATTAATAATGAGATAAGTAGGGTATGAACCAAGAGAGAGCTATATATTTTATTGTGAAAATGAGTGTCCCTAATCAGAAGATTGTCCCTAATCAGAAGAATGTAGGCAGGAAAATGAGTATAAAAATGTCCTTTGCATTTTGCTGTTAGCAGTTGTAGGCAAAGTAGACAAGTAGTTCTTTTTTAGGGGAAAAAAAGGAAGGTGAAAGTTAAAGCAGCAGCTGGAGGAGATAGTTGGTATTACAAGCTCATTTTTAAAGATTGATAGGAATGCCTAGGTATTAAATCAAAAGTGCAGATGGTTGTGTCTGATTAGGAGGAAAGTCAGCTGCTAGTAAGAAATATGACAGTGTGTGCTGAGAAGAAGTAGTAGGGCAGGAGGAGAAAAGTTCAGAAGTAGCAGTTTGCACTTCATGTCTATTAACATATTTCTAATTGGCTGAATGTGCCAGATTATGAAAGTGGCCCGGATTGTGAAGGAGGATGGGGGCTTGGGCAACAATGAGTTAAATTGTAGAATGGGTGAACACCAGGCTGAAATACATATTCAAACTCAAGGTTTGAGTGACCCTGGAGGGGGCAGTGGCACAAGTAAATATGAGGTCAAGATAGTGTCCATCAATGTGTTGTATAGTGAGATAATTAGGAGAGGTGGACATAGGAAGTAAGAATATAAAAAGCTGTATAAGTATTATCATTGCATAGCTGAAAGAATTAGATACTGTTCCAGGGGGTGACTGATTACAGATAAACTTTAAACAAATTGAATGCAAAGAGGGAATCCTCCTTGTTTCTCATCTTCTCATCGGGTATAGCGATGTGATTAAGAATAGGCCTCCATATGTGATTGCTGCAAGGTATCCAGTATCCTTAGGTGTGAGTCATGCTTCAGTTATAATTAGCAAGCTAACAGAGATCTTGAGGAATATATGGTGAATGGCTGTACTGTTATAAAGTGAGTGAACATTCTAGAGTGTACAGATTGAATGGGTACTAAAGAGTATGATCCATAAAATCATAACTGAATAGGGTACTCGCCTCCAGCATGAACTGCTGCATTTATTTTCAATAAAAATCCCTGTTCACACTTTACCACTAACAACGATATTAAATTGTGGGTGCCATTTTAGCTGCTTCAGTCACATAGGTTTACCAATCCAGGGGCAGTAATGATTTGCCTAATTAAGATAATAATGTTTTACTATTGGAAATGGTATATTGAACATGACAATCTCTGTATTCCGGAAAAAAAAATATATTTAATGTTAAATTAGATTTTAGTTTATTGTACCAACTCTAACATGCACCAGTCTACAATAGTGTGGACTGATTTCTGTATAGTTGCCCCTGAAATTAAACATCTTTATAATCTTGATAATGTATCTTCCTTGAAATCAGTCTGTACTATGAGACTTGGGCAAAATTGATTGACTCAAAAGTCAGGTCAAATAAAGCTGAGTTTGATCCAAGATCACTAAGGGGGGAATTCAGCAAGCAGCGAAGTGAGCTACGATGCGTTCGGCTCACTTCGCAAATGGTAGTATGCGCATGCTGATGTCCTGCTCGCGGACATCAGCATGCGCATTAAAGGGATTCACATCTCGGCGAGGCAACTCTTTTGGTCTCGCCGAGACGGGAATCGCTTTAATGCGCATGCTGATGTCCGCGCACAGGACATCAGCATGCGCATACTACCATTTGCGAAGTGAGCCAAACACATCGTAGCTCACTTCGCAGCTTGATGAATTACCCCCTAAGTGTAAATCAAAGCAAACAGATATGCAATGGTTGAATATTTCTAGTCTAAACAAATTGTAAACTTTAGTCCTTCTTTAAAGTGAGATAATTTACTTTGTTCTTTACTGACATTTTATTAAACTGTAATATACTGTAATATCTCTCATTGTATTAAAGAAAACTATAAAAAAAAGAAGTAAAAACCTTATGTGGCCTTTTTATTACTGTTCCTTGATATTGTTTAATTGCTCTGTACATAACATGTACACTCTGGAGATCACCCACAGCTACAGTTTATTTTGCTGAGTTGTCCAAATTATGATTTAGCAGACCAGGGTTGAACAACCTCAGGCTACTAAAAGTTCCGGATATAGTAATACCATTTTCTGGGAGTGGAAAGTTTTATCATTCTCACTTATCAAATACCCATGACACAGGTCTATTTTTATAAGTCGTAAAAGCAAACAACATTTTGTTTAGAACATTCAGAGTGATCATACACTGAGAACTGTTTCTTATATTAGTGTATAGAAATCACAGGTTGATGGAAAATAATCAGTGGCCACCCATATTAGTTTCATGGTAATATTTTATCTTAAAGGAAGGTGGATTTTTTTATCAGTCAGTGTGTGCAAACCCATATAATAACTTGTGGTTTCTGGAGACTTTCTGAAACAAATATTAAGGGGGTAATTCAGGAAAGTCTGAACTTACCTTGCAAGCCTTCGATTCACTTCGCAGAGACTGGTACGCACTCCCTGCTCGCGGAGATCAGCAAACGCTTTAAAGGTATTCCAGTCTCGCGAGGCGACTCGAGTGGTTGGGAGGTGAGCCGAAGTACCTTTAAAGCGTTCCCTGATCTCCGCATGCAGGAGAGAAGGGAGCGCGTACCAGTCTCTGCGAAGTGAATCGAAGGATCGCCAGGTAAGTTTGGACTTTCCTGAATTACCCCCTCAAAATGCACACCTAAACATCTGTTTAAAAGATCAACACTAGAAAATCCAAAATTAAGGGAAATATGAAAGACCAATGTCACTGAAACAGTATGCAATTTCTGTGCGTACTCTCAAACATCCTAAAGTAGAACAGTATGGCTGTTGGTGAGGTGAAGTTTTTTTTTTTTACTTTTATGATGGCCACACAAATGATTGTTTTTGGAGTACACACCTTCAGCTGTATAGGTGTATATGAGATTGTGGATGCAGATTTCTTGACACTCAAGGGGGTTATTCACTAAAGTCTGAATTGTTGTGTATAGGTGCGAATTCGCCAGATAAAGACAGTCGCAATAGGCTGCTACTGTCACAGTCGCATCTTTATAATGAGAATATTGTTGCAGTCGCAACTTTATTATGGGAAAATTGTTGCAATCTTAACCTTAAAAAATTGTTGCGACTTTACCATGGGGAAATTGTCGCGGATTTGCTATGGGAATCCTCCGTTTGCGAATTCGACAGTCAAATTCGCACCTTAGTGAATAACCCCCAAAGCTTCATGGAAATCATTGGTTTATGGTGGCTTACTGAAAATAAAATAATCAAAAAGAATAAACAAAACAGCTTGAAAACATTCTTTAAAAAGAAACACCTTTAACTAGACATACCCAGATTGATGTTGAGGGAAGAGGATTGTAGACACATAACCTTACAGAACTTTTTCAGCATAAAATGCAAATTCAAAGCAACCATTTATTTTTCTGAAGGGCAATCTAGTCCTTTGTGGGAAAATCTAAGGGCTTTGTGAGACAATGTGGGTCTGTGGGTAATGTTAAGCTCTGTGGGGCAATATGGAGTGTGTGGGTCCACTGGGGGAATTATGGGGACAATTTGGACTTGTGAGGATATTAAGACTGTGCTGGGGAAAACTGCACTTTAATGGGCACTAGAGCAATGTAGAGCTACCGCAGTTTATCCAGATCTATTTGGAATTTTGTTGGATAATCTGGAACTTTGAGGGTAAATTGGAGGTTCTGCTGAACAATTCTGGGATAATCTGATGCTCAAATGATCAACTCGGTCTTTGATGAGAAAAATAGGTTTCTGATGTGCCTCAGTGAGTCCCCTGGCAGCCAGTATTGGCAATCTGAATTTATTGAAGGGGACTAAGGCTATTTGGGGCTATGTAGAACCAGCAGGATCTGTGTGGGGTCATTGAGATTGGTGGGGCCATTTGGGAGTACTGGAGGCTATTTAGAGATAGTAGTGATTATTTAGAGATAGTGGGAAATATGTGGGTCCAGTGGGGAATGGTGGTCCCAAGCACTGCAATCCAACACTGTGGTAGTAACTAAAACAACCGAAAGGGGATATTTATAAAGGTCATTTCAATCTATTTGATTAGTTTTGACATTCTTTGCCACATTTTCTACGTTTTATTCCTTTAGTTGCATTTTTTTATTTCCCTCAATTTATGTAGTGCTGAATAAAATTTAACGATATCGATGATTTGTTAGATCGAGACTTAGAAAAATGTTCAAAACCATCTCCATAAGGAATAAAGGGTTTTCAAACCCTCAACCAGGCAAAAACTTTTCTTCAAAAACGAAAAAGGTCATAAGGAGTTTAAAAAATATCAATGATATCAGTATTTTCAGCTTATTTAACGGTATATTGATATTGATCTACCAGGAAAAATGCTTTTTTTTATTTTTTAGAAATATTCCCCTTAAGAGTCGTAATGCAGCTTGGAATTCCATATTAATTGTATTCCCCATTTTGTTTCTCAGGTTCCCTACACTAACTGAGCTTATTAGAAGGTACACTTTTGGTAGAATATGGATTACAGTGCTCATTTTTCTTCTTTAAATGATCCTCTGCTTATAATGGGTAGGTAACAATGCAGCCAGATGGTGATTTCATAATACAACCCAGAAGAGAATGTTGGGACTGAACAGAGAGATAAGTAATAGTAAATAACATGTAATTGAATATAGGAAGATCAGATTTATTGATGAAGAGTTTAAAAATGAAGCAAAACTCCTATGAATATAAAGAACAAACAAAGAAAGGAATTGGTTATAATATCACTAACTACAGCATATAAAAAAATGATTGTGAGCAACCTTTTCAAAGCAAACCACATAAAAACAAGGAAGATGGTGATTATTTATCTGCTCTGAGCCAGGTCCGGTTATATGCTTATGTCAGTTCTTCTGAAGTGTTATATTACTCTAAATGAAATGGATGAAAGCATAGGTTTCCATAGCTATCAATGTAATTTATGTTACAATCCTCAGCCAAATGGCTCTCAAATGTTAATTTGCCCTAGACGTCTATTCATCATCAATTAGAGTTACAAATGTGTAAGTTATAGAGCGATGTTAACTGAGTAAGTTGTCCTGTACATGCTTTAATGCAGTGCCCAGTAATTTGGGCATTTTTAAAAATCTTTCATGTAGCAATAGATCAATAACTGCTTTCCATCTTCTGTTATTATTTATTAGGAATCTTGGAAAATCTGGACTCAGAGTATCATGCTTGGGGCTTGGTAAGTATGTGCATAATATGTACAGATATTAACAGTGTTATAATGAATTGATAATGGAAAAATAGGGTTTTTTTTTGACAAAGTACATGTAGATTTCATTTCTCGGCCTTGATGTTCTCAAGTAGCTCTACCTGCCAATGTCACAGCAGTATATTATGCTGATGTCATACCTCTTGTATTTCATACCATTAATACTTAACACAGGACAAGTTTCAGCATAACACTAAAGTTGCCTGAAACCAGCCTTATTCTGATGAAGCAATTAGGCTCTGGCAATTACTGAGCTTTAAAATCTATATATGAGGCAGTGGCAATTTATCTTACAGCGCATTATGACGCTGTCCAACACAGGCTGATTTTCCTGGCAAAAATGGACCTCTTAGAAATAGCATATGACTGTGATTTCCTCAGGAGACCTGACTATTTCATATGCAGTCGTCTTACAAACCCTGCTTTTGTTTTCTTTGGAAAAAGTTAAAAATATTCATTTGAGCCAAGAAACATTTTCTGCTGGAAAAAAAAAATGTACAATGTGTAATAAAATAATAATTGTTATAGTCAATTCCGCTTAACAGAGGTATTTATCAAATGGCACTAAAAAAATGCAGGTAATAACAATGGTTGACAATGGTACGTGTGCTGTTTGATAACTATGGCCAAATTTCCTTGGTAACAAGTGGAATGAAAGGTAGAAAAACACATCTTTATGTATTAATTAACTTGTTCTCCCAAACAAAAAGCCTTGTTCATACATTTAAAAGCTGTGAGGTAAATGTTTATGCTATAACAATTCTTCCTCAGACCACAATGCATTTCCCACATATTATATTTGCATTTTTACCCAGCATGTCTCATATTACTGTATATATCATGACTAGGAAGAGACATTTACAGCTATGATCGAGCCCATGGGCATTAATAAGTATGTTTTAAAGCTGACATAGCACCTTTGGTGTCTGTGCTTTGCTGTAAATAACAAAGGGGCACAAAGGTCTTGTATTTAACAAAAGCAGAGGTTGTAAAAGTGATAGGCTCTTTGTAAATCCTTCCCGGTGCTCTTCAATTCAATGTATAATTAATTTCTGTTGAAGTAGTAATTGTACAGCTCGCTGAACATTATGACTTTGAATTCAGAGTACTTCTGGAGTACAAATAAATGCAAGTCCTTTGTATATATCCGGGGTATGTATGTTATTTATTGATTCAAAAGATAGGTAAGGAAAAAACATTTAAGGGGTTATTCACTAAAGTCCGAATGTTGCGCATAGGTGTGAATTTGCCAGATAAAGACAGTTGCAATAGGCTGCTACTGTCACAAATGAAAAAACAATGGTAGTGAGCGCAAACTTAAATAAGTAAATAAAAAGGTTTAACAGGTGCAACCACAGGAGTAGATAGATACAATATAAACAGAAGAAGGACAGGACTCCTGAATAGGGGAGCACACTGTAAATATCAAATTTATTAATAATCAAATATAATTAAGTGACTGGAAGGAGAGACTGTACAAACACAAGTTAAAAACAATTAAAAACAATGAAACCCTGCGGACATGGCCAGTAATGGAAAGTAAACAGACAGTTGTAAAGGATTCAAAAATTATATCAATCAAAAATCAATCAAAAACCTGTGTATGAGTGCAGTACAGGGTCAGGAATCCTAAATAAGCGTCTGGAAAAGCAGTCAGTAAGTCCGAAAGAGCAGTATAGCAGAGTTTGGAGGCCCAACTTGTAAGTGGTGGGGCTAGTGTGGCAAATTCGGACGGCCAGTACACAGACAGGGAGCTGCCGGATGCGTTGTGGGCTTTTCCAGACGCTTATTTAGGATTCCTGACCCTGTACTGCACTCATACACAGGTTTTTGATTGATATAATTTTTGAATCCTTTACAACTGTCTGTTTACTTTCCATTACTGGCCATGTCCGCAGGGTTTCATTGTTTTTAATTGTTTTTAACTTGTGTTTGTACAGTCTCTCCTTCCAGTCACTTAATTATTTTTGATTATTAATAAATTTGATATTTACAGTGTGCTCCCCTATTCAGGAGTCCTGTCCTTATTCTGTTTATACTGCTACTGTCACAGTCACGTCTTTATAATGAGAATATTGTCGCATTCGTGACTTTATTATAGGAAAATTGACACAATCTTAACATTAAAAAATTGTTGTGACTTTACAATGGGGAAATTGTCGCGGATTTGCTATGGGAATCTGCTGTTTGCAAATTCGACAGTCGAATTCGCACCTTAGTGAATAAACCCTCTTAATTTTGGCTGTAAAAAGTTTAGGTAATTGTTAGTATCTCTTTTAAGATTTAATATGAAAAATGTACTTTTTTTTTTAATGTAACTTTTTATTTGGTTTTAAACATAAATTATAATTTACATTAAACGTATTGGATTGATATACATTGCATTTATAGTTATTCTGTCTCAGAATATTTGGTTGAACATATTCATGACATGTTCATTTTTTTAACAAAATTAAAGCTGCAATGGAAAACATATTTTGGGGAACATTAGGGGGTAATTCAGCAATGTGCAAAGTGAGCTCGGATCCTCCGCCTCACTTCGCACACACTGTTATGCGCTCGCTGATGTCCTGCACGCGGACATCAGCAAGCGCTTTAAAGGGATTCCAGTCACTCACCGAGACTGGAATCCCTTTAAAGCATTCGCCGATGTCCACGTACAGGACATCAGCGAGCGCATAACAGTCAGTGCGAAGTGAGGCGAAGGATCCGGACCTCACTTCACACTATAGTGAATTCGCCCCTATATGTTCATTGGTATTTTTTTGGTATCTTTAGGACAGGTCTAACAGTAATTAGTAATTCTGCAGAAGACATTGTTCACACTAAAGAAATCAATTGGTGGATCAATGTGTCACTGACCTATGTAGTTGCTAAGAAGCATTATTGTTTTTTTCTTAAAAAAAAAAAGTAAGGTTAATGGAATGCCTGTTATTGTTAAAAGCAAAGCCTCTGGAATTGCAGATGGTTTTCTAATAAAAGTTGACAGTGAGATTTAATGCAATTAAAGTAGAAATAAAGAACATTCTAAGATATACATACACTGGAATACACACACATATATTATGTACAGAGACATTTACTGGTGCAATTGGATAAACTGTTTGGAAAGCAGAATTTACTGGGTCCGCTTTAATAATTGTTTCCCTTTACATTCTGTTTTTCTCCCCAGACATTTTTAAATTTTCTAATCTTCTTTAGGTAACTTCCCTTATAGAGTTTACATTGTAGTTCCTCCACCCCTGTACTGCAGACTATTTAGTTATTCTTTGCTAGCCAGTGGTAGACATTGACAGGAGAAGGTCCCTGTGCAATGTTAGTTTTTGGGCTTATACCTTTACAGCTAAATTCTAGACAGAGAAAACTAACCAAAATCCATGTTTTTGCTAAAATAATGTCCAGTCAGCTTGGATTAAACTTAAAATTGGTTTAGCTTAACAAGCATCATCATCATCATAGACAGATTAAGAGCATACAGGGCCCTAGGCAAAATAGTGGGGGCCCCTCTTCTCCCCAACCAGAGGTCGACACCAAGCAACATTATGATGCATCAGTAGTCCCATATAATACCACATGCAGTGTCACAGTCATCTCTATATAATGCTTCTCCTGTCAGTCTGCAGCCTTGCGCCGGCATCTCCTAATAGTCACATGGGAGAGCAGCGCATCATCAAGGGGCAGAATGTTTCCCCTAGATATTAAAACATATTTTAGAAGCAAGAACTTACTAAGGTGGGTGAGAGATATCACTGTACTAAAATTGTCCTTTTTATTTATTTTTTTAAATATCTTGCATCACAAAACATCTAAAACAGGATAAAATGCATCGACGTCAGTGCATTACACTGAGGTGTGAATTCAACTGTCGAATTCGCAAACAGCGGATTCCCATAGCAAATCTGCTACAATTTCCCCACTGTAAAGTCGTGACAATTTTCCCATAATAAAGTTTCAACTGTGACAATATTCTCATTATAAAACGCAACTGCGACAGTAGCAGCCTATTGCGACTGTCTTTATCTGGCGAATTCACACCTATACGCAACAATTCGGACTTTAGTGAATAACCCCCTTAAAGTCAAATAAACATTTAAACATCAAATGGATATATCTTATTATTTGCAAGTCAAAAATAGAATTGTTTAATGGATGACATAATGAAAGAAAGATAAAAGGAGAATGTTGTCATGGCAACCTGGGGAATTACATCTTTTGAACCATACATGCAATGTTAAACAAAAACAAAAGCGCAGAGATTGTTCCTTATACAAATATTTGCCAGTCTAATTTCAAGATTTGCATTTGCCTCGTCCTTTGTGCTATCAGACTCATTGTTAGTTTTAAAACTGTCCCCGTTACTGAATAAATTTCAAATGTATCGCACAAAACAGTTTGAACTATCAGACCTGAATCAGCAGCCATAGTAATGCATCTTTTAGGACTTGGAAACAATTCTTAACAAAGAATGTTTGTTGAAAGTGTATTGTATATCTTATATTTATTCATGTGTTGAAGATTACAATAATATGTAAAAATGCTACAAAAACTTTTATGTATACACACACGCACATGGGGTAACTGAGTACAGCTAAGGTTCTTTTTCTTAAGGGAAACTGAACACTCCATCATGCTTTTACAAGTCTGTTTTCTCCACTGCATGCTGTCAGTTTTCTGTGGAGGATGTGACTTATTATTGGGAAAATCTGTAAGCACATTTTATGTCCATTGTGTAACCACCCAAAAAGTGTTCCTTTCCTTACTGACATATTTTTGGATTGTTAAGACTTTAGGTCTTATTAACTAAAGGCCTTATAATTGTTGCATATAGCTCTAAATTCACATTTGTTTGCCACTTCCCCATATTCACTTATTGATCAAATTCTGAGATGTGGCAAACATGTATCTAATTCAGATGACTACGATATTCGCAATCTTACGGGGGAACTTGGCATCACTTTGTGTGCACATGCACAAGTACTTTGATTATTGACCAAGCGGCAGAGTCTCGCAGTCATGAATTCGACAAGGTGTAGTGCTCCGAATTAACATGATTTCACGGGGGTTGATGGTAGGGCTCCGATGTGGCATAAGGCGATTATTTATTCAAAATTAACAGTGGTGACTGTGGCTAAATTAGTCTACTACTTGACATAAACTAGGGACAAGGTGACATAGAAACAGATGTATTATTCACTTATATACAGTTAGTGGGATATGGTGAGGATGATGTCACTACACTTCACTGAAGGAATTCATATCACTCTGCATGAATTTGCATCCTACTTCTATTTGACTGACTTCACCACATTATGCATGTGACTGCATCCGCCTTTTTAACAAATCTATCAGCAGCTTCATCAATAAAGAGAAGTGAATTTGTGACTATTTTGGCGATGCCATTTGAATTGTAGTGAGGTGAATTTGACAGGTGTATTCACCCTTTAGTCAATAAGGCCCTTTGTGTAATCACACTTGACTGTGCCCCATGAATTACCATTCTATTCACAGTTATGTGAAGAGTGGTCTTCACAGCATTTTTGCACAGTACTAGTAACTAATGCACCCTTCAGAGCAAAATTGTTAAAAAAGAACCTCAAGGATAAATCTCATGGTTCAATGAGGGAGTTGTCACTATAGTCAGACAATGAAGTTGACAAAGAAGGTAAGAAATGAGTCAGTGAGCAAAAGAGAATATATTATTGTATTAATCAGGGACCATGTACCCTCAATGAAACAATAACAAATACACAAACAAAATTAGATTTCTCTTCTGATACTCTGTGGAAAAATTACAGGATATATGAGAATGGGAAGCACAAACAAAAATGTATCCACATGGGGCCTAATTGGCTAAGGTCAGGTCACAGAAATACTCCGCATTCATTGATATACTGGAGATATTATAGTGAAAGAAAACCTCTGATTGGTTGCCATGGGTTATTAAACTTCAGTAAAATGTGTCCTTTTGATAAAGTATTATAACAAAGGGGACTCCCTCATTGGCTGTACAGAAACCTTACAGTACATGAGTGTATCTAAATTGGATAGACATATCTAAGACTACTGTTCTGTAACAGTCTATGGACAGATTAGACTTGTGATAATACAGCTGACAAAAGAATGAAAAATGTTACCGTACTTCCAATCCAAGGGCTTTTCAATAAAACATATTTTTTTACTGTATTGGTTCATTTATATAGCACTACTATATTACGCAGCAACAGAGGTTTGTCATTCACTTCAGTCTCTGCCCCGTGGAGCTTACAATCCAGTTTCCCTATTCAGACACAGACACACAGATGTATGTGTCACAGGCTGCGTTACTGATTTAGTGGACTCTCTTATCACTGCGGAAGTTGGCACAGGTTTATCTGAGGCGCAGAGTCTAAGGAGCCCCTGGTCTTCACCTTTAACCCCCGCAAAGGGGTACTGGGCTTTGCTGCGAGAGACTCCCAGGTCGCGGCCCTCATACTCACCCTCCACAGGTGGTAGCTGGAACAGGGATAGTACAGGCGTAGGATGTAGTACAGGTACAGGATACTGGGATCAAAAGCTCAGGAAACAGGAACAGGTACAGGACACAGGTAACACTTGTTGGGGCAAAACTCTGGGACAGGTATAGGTAAAGGTAAGGGATAACTTTAATAATGCAGGTAGGAACTAATAATAGCCTCCGGGACCTAAATATGATGTATGCACACAATATTCAGGCACTGGACTGCCTGAAACACCGGCTTTTTAAACTCCTCTCCGGCTGCAGGGGAGGGACCGGCGTCGTTGCATACTCAAAAGAGCGACGGCAGCCGCCCGCGCACAGTGCTTCTCAGTGCGGGCAGCAGAAGGAGTGAGAGACGCCGCTGGAGCGTGGACCAGGTATGTAACAGTATGTTTTTGGATTGTGGGAGGGAACCAGAGTGCTCAGAGGGAACCCACGCAAGTGCAGGGAGAACATACAAACTCCATGCAGATGAAGTTCCGGGTGGAACTGAACCCAGAACCCAGAGCTGCAAGGTAGAGTGCTAACTCTGAACTACCACACTGCCCTTTTCTTGAGAATTAGAAGGTCCCATGGAATGTTCAGCCATCAAGTTCATGCAATTTTTTTATTGAGCAGTATGTTGTGAAGCATTTTCTGTTCGGACCCATTCTGAACATTAATGTGGTTGTGGTTCTCCATTTTCCCTGACCTGTGTCCCTTAAAGCCCCAAAGTGATTATCTGGGTTCTTCAGTTATTTCCAGTCATTTATTCAAAACTACACCCAAGTGCTAGCTCCGCTCACTTCTCTAACAAAGAAATGAGCTGATGCCAAGGATTGGCCAGAAGAACCTATTTAGGCTTTGGAACATCAGCCCTGTAATGCTATCCTGATGTTAAGAAAGAATTCTCCCTGGAGGTAGATGAACTTCTATTGAAGTAGGAGCAGCATTGTGAAAATCTTCACCACCAACTCTTCTTATCTGTCTCTTATAACCCCATGTGTTCCAGTTCTGCTGTTCCTGTTTGAGTGCCTGTATCTGCTCTGCATCTCCTGTTTTTCCAGCTACCACAAGTGAGTGGTTGTCCTGGGGGCCACAACCAAGGAGTCCACTTGTGTCGAAGACCATATCCTCTTGTGGGGGCTCCTTAGACATTACACCCTAAGTTTCATCAATGCCAACTCCACTTTGGTACAGAGGAGCCATCTGAATTTCTGTAACACTCATGCAATATGTTTGAATTAATAGCCCTTCACTCACTATCTACTATGTAACTTTAGTCACTTACAGAGCACAATATTGCTTAAGTGCTTTACTGCTCTCTATTATTCTGGTGATTACAGACTATGTAAAATAATGTGATTCTTACTGCATCAGTGCAAGTGTATGCAATTCATATGTTCTCTCCAGGACTTATGACTATGTTGTTTAAAACACTCTTGATGGATTCAGTGCTTGTTTTCAGCTGTTTTCACACTTGGATTATTTAGCGCTATCTGTGAGAATTTCACATCTATGCATCACATAATGGTTATCAGTGCTGATTTGTCATACTAATTGGCTGTAGGCTTCATGCCTGTTTTCTTTTTATACAGTCCAGCTCGCATTGATTTATGTGCTTCTGGTTTTATGATTTTGCTACTTGCACCTTGTTATATGTTGTTATATTTAATGTTTTATTTGGTTGTATCTACTCTATGTCACTCTTTATTTTCTTTGCACATTATCAAGTAAAGATTCATTTGTTACTAGGTGGATGATGGAGTCTTTCTGGGGGGCACTGTAGAGTCCATGGGTCCTAAGGACCATGTAGTCATTGCTCACCACATCTATGAGGGGCCACACAGAGAGCACATAATCATTTTCCTTTGTCTTCTTGTGGTTTTTGGTACTCCTTGTAGATAAAGGTGCGCCCCTCTTCTATTTAGTGGAGTCTCAGTATAAACACACAGTGCTGATCTTTTATATTTCATGCATTTTTATAACATACAGGTTGCAATCTTTAACTGCACCAGAACTAGATTTAAGTCTCAAGACATATGGTAGGATGGAAGGAATATGGAGAATGTATGTGTTATGTTACCAGAGTTAAAGATCATCAACAACTGGAGTCCTCTGCTCTATTCAGTATACATTTGTTACACTGCACTACTATGGGCAATTTTCAGTTAAACAGCATCATACATCTTCAACCACTTTTATTAGTCTTTATGTTCCTATACATTTCTCAGGACTCAACAAATGCTCCATATCTATGCACAAAGTTTACTCTCCCCTCTTCCCCCAATTCAGATATCTTGTGCTTCTGCAGCAAGCTTTCATTGGCATGAGGTGTAGAAATGATGTTCTCTTTTCTCTTCCATTAGCCCTGGACACAGAGTGGTACTGTGTAATATTCCCATGTATTTATTGGTGAAGCCTTAGTCCAGGGGTGGGCAAACTACAGAGCATGGGCTGAATCTGGCCTGCGGACATCTTTGGCCTGGCCCTTCTGCCAATGGTGGATGGCAGGGCTGAGCCATGGAGTAAGCAGCCGTGCTTGCTCCCTTTTTTCCTTTCCCAACTCCTTAGTGCTACAGCATCCTCTCAAAGGAAGTTTAAAGCTTCCAACTTCTTGTGAAAGAAGAATGCTGTAGCTCTAAGGATAAGTGTTAGATCAGATGAAGCCAGGACAGGGAAGAGATAGGGACAGAAAAAAGGAGAGGGTCGAGCACCAAGATAGTGCCCCCACTTTCAGAGGGTAGGGAGAAGGAAGGAGGGGGAAGCACAGTGGGGTGGGGTTGTTGTGGGGGCAGTCTGGCCTTCTAAAGCCATTCCCATTTCTCATGTGGCCCTATGGGAAAATTAATTGCCCACCCCTGCCTTAAACAACTGAAGTCAAAAGATCTTAAGACTGCATAACTTGTTTACTCCATTCCAAGTGGTATAGATCACAATATCTCGAGCAGGGTGCTGGCAAGGCTACAGTATCTCTTTAATATCTGTAATATCTATGCGATATTATTACAAGCAAAAGACTGCCTTGCTCTTTGCACCTCTTTATATCAAGATAATTTTCTTTATGTGTGCTAAATTTCATCCAGAATGAATTAACAATTCACATTTTTCAGATACTGATTGTTAGTTTAAAGCATAAATTATTTCACAAGTATTTTTTGGACAAAAAAAAAAAATGATAAGCAAAAAATAGATAATGACTAGTTTTTGTTTTTGGGAAGTACATTTCTTTCCAGCAAAATATAGGATGAACATGCTCCAAATTAAAGCAGTTTCTAATGTTACTGTAAGAACATCAAAGGAAGCCCCTAGGAAAGTATAAAGAGAATCTGTTTTTTAAACAAAATCTTCTTGATTTCATAGTGTTGTAGTCATGGTTACTGGATCTGTGGGTGTATTACTCTGTGCTTATTAAAGTATCGAGACACTCACATGTCTTTCACAGATGGTCATGTTCAAAGATTAATAATGAATCATTCTACATACATTATTGCATGCTTACTGTAGTGTATTTTAACAGTTACCCTAATGCCACAAATCCGTCATTATTTGCCTATCACTTTGCAGACTTTGAGATTTCTAGAGGTTTCTAGCCAGTTAGGACAAAATTCAATTTATAGTTGAGAAGATAGCAATGGTCATACAGGGGAGATCTGACAGGTACAATGCTTGGACATGGTTATTAGATGGGCTTGATATAACAATAATATCATTCTGAAAACCAACAACGTAACAAATTCACACACCAGCGGAAATTCTAGAAGCAGCGAGACAAAAAAACAAACAAACACAGGCTGTAACACTAACTTACATAGCATTGTGCCATAAAATGTATTATGAAATATAGCTAAAATATTACCAGGGTACTAATGTTGCTATTGACTATTACTGCATGGAATAACTGATTTATAGTATATAATTGACAAAAAGGCTGTCAGTCTTCAGTTTCAGCAGTGTTTTCAGCAGTGTTTTAATGCCAGACTTTCTTGACTCATCCCTTATTTACAGTAATTGGATATTAGAGAAGCATTTGTAATTCTGTTGGTATATCTGGGGATGATTTTAAGTAATGCCAATATTTCATCTTTCCTTGGATTGCCAGATGCACTGGAAATTTCCATTCTTAGTTAACTATTTGGGCAAAACAAAACTTCATTCTCTAGGAACATGTCAGAGCATTGATTGAAGAAGGCTATTCCATGTATCTGTTAGCCATAAAAACTGCAATTTCAGTCAAAGGGAGAGATCTAATCAGGAGAGAAAACAGAAGGTCCAAATGCACATCTGCACTGTGAGAAACAGACAAATTATAGAAGGTAGCTGCTTTTAGTCATTTGTACCAGGAAACTGTTGGCATGTTCTGTGAGAAGCCTTGTCTCTCACTAATCAAATTTGGCCAAACCATTGTGGGAAATAGAGATGCTTCATGTGCTCTTATTTGTCAAATTTCAAGTTGGAATATTCAACTCTCAATAAGAAAAAAAAGCATTTTCTAGGATATAGTTATGATGGCATTTTGTTTGCAGTCTGTGCGAGCTGAGGCGAAGCATCACAAGGTGAGTTCGCACCTTGCTGAATAACCCCCTAAATCACTTTGCCACAATACTCCTATTCATGGTGAATTTGCTAAAATACGCCATTGCTACAGTTTGCCTGACTACAGTTACAAAGCACAAAGTGCCTTCACCCTTAACCCCCCTGCAAGGGTGGTTGACGAGGGAGATCTCAGGTCACAGCCCCAGGTTAACCCCACTCTGGTGGCAGGTGGACAGTAACAGTGAAGAAGGCAAGTGGGGTTGAATTGTATAACACAGGAACTCTGGAGAGCAGGAAGAGCAAAATTGTGACACACAAGGTGACACACGATGTGTGTCACACATCGAAGAACAGGAACAGTGGAACTGTAACACTAAACGGCAAGAACTACAAAACTGTAAGACATAAAAGCATTTGAAAGCA
>WMED01004133.1:0-21121 GCA_019650415.1 Pipa parva
GAGATTACAGGGTTGATATTCGCACCATCCACTTGAATGGAAAATGTAGGAACGGGACCACGTTTGGTTGGGAATATAATCAGTTCCATTTTAGCGAGATTTAACTTGAGGTGGAACTTGGCCATCCACGAGGAGATTGCCAGAAGACAATTTGAGATTTGAGACTGTAGTACAGGCGTTAGGTCAGGATCAGATAAATAAATGTGGGCATCGTCAGCATATAAGTGATATTGGAGACCAAATGAATTGATGATATCGCCCAGGGATAGAGTGTAGAGGGAGAACAGGAGAGGACCAAGGACAGAACCTTGGGGCACCCCCATATTCTCATATAAATAAGGGACTCTGTTTTCTTTATATAGAGGGGGTGTTTATCAATCTTTGTAAATGATAACCTCCTATTATTGTCACTTTCTTTACCACAGACTGATTTCTACTAGTGCCCGGTAAAATTAATGAAAATTAATTTCCAACTCAGGAAATGAAAATGGCAGCAGCAATGAAATTATGTCTATTCATTCTCACCATTGTCAACAGATAAGTTTAGAGACACTCCTTGGATACAAGGGGCACTTAGCTGACAATGGAAAGTTTACAGACACTCCTTGGATATAAGGGGAACGTAGCTGACAATGGCAAGTTTACAGACACTCCTTGAGTACAAGGGGCACTTAGCTGACAATGGCAAGTTTACAGACACTCCTTGGGTATAAGGGGCATGTAGCTGACAATGGTAAGTTTACAGACACTCCTTGGGTATAAGTGGCATGGAGCTGACAATGGCCTAGGGTTACAAAAAAGATGAGCTTGCTCTAAACCCACGCCTAAAGTGGTTAGATTATTTAGGAAAATGTTATATTATCGTTTGACTTCACACTTTTACTGCCATAGGACTCAAATCACGTTAATGCAGTTAATAAATTATTTCTATCTTTTTACTTTTTAATCTATGACTGAGCCATTTCCAAAACCTCTTATTTCCATTTACAAAATTAGAGCTGGTTTAGTACAAACTGATAAAGTTTTACTAAATGATGATTTTTTTATCCTTCATTTTAATTAAATGGTTGATTGAATTGTAGGCATTTAATTCATTTCCAAAGTATTATAATAAAGAGTTTTCGATTTATATTGGTCGGCTGTCGACAACTTAAAATTTCCAACACACACATTTCCAACACACACAGAGTACACACACACATGTAATTAGAACAAGTCTTCCACCATCTTTTCCCCGGATAAAACAAATTAATTACTAATGAACTATCCCAGATCCTGTTGTTCAGATAACAAAACAAATCCCCACTTTCACAATTCCATGTGCTTATATTGTCTTTAGACAATGGAGTCTTTATCTTCTTCGATCTGTAACACTCCATTTCATACAGATATTTCTAGACAGTTCAGGACTTACTACACAGCTGTTTCTGTCTTCCTAAACCTAATACAGATGTGAATTTTACTAGGCAGATTTATAATACCTGATGGATGCTATGGATAAACTCATTCATAGTTATGAATGAGGACACATGAAATATAATAAGACCATCTTGAAGTTATTCCTATTTTAAGATAAAGACACCTGCATAAATTGTACATTTTTTCTAGAGTTTCTTTCTTAGACGACATATTGTATCATGCTGTAGGGACCACACATTTTCTTCTGATTGAAAACAGCTGCATGCGTACTTTACTTCCTCAGTTAACATGCGCAATAAGTAAAAAAAAAAAGTTCTTGTTAGTTTTACCTACTTTCTTTGGAAAACATTTTACAAAAGTTTTTTTATTATTATATCATCCCATTAAATGATTTCATGCAGTTTTTGGTTAATGATAAGCATTAACAAGATTTCACATGCTACATTTGAACCTGGGCATAAAAATGGAACGTGCAGCTTAAATATTCTAGGGGCTTATTCGTGAAATTCCGAAGGTCCAAACTTGCATTCAATCGTCACTTTTCCATATTCAGATATTTGTGAAACTCTGCGATGTTTTGAATTTCCAGAGCTCTTCGTACAACTTTGTGTGCATGTGTATGGGTAATTTACCTATTCATTAAGCATCAAAGTCTGTTGAAGTAGTAAAATCAGCAAAGGGAACTGTGTATAGTTCACCAGGCGAAGTGCTGATACCATAGCCAGATATGGGGATAAAACCTACAAGATTAGTGGATCCTACACCTGCACCACTGCCAATGTAGTGTACATGATACAGTGTAGCAATGTAGTGTACATGATACAGTGTAGCAATGTAGTGTACATGATACAGTGTACTGCATGTGAAAATGGCTGCTATATTAGAGAAACTAGCCAAAACCTGCACATGAGGATGAACCTACATAGACAATCCATTCACCCTCCTAATAAAGAAGAACCGTGCACTCCAGTTGAAATCCATTTTAACCTAAGCAATTGCTCAATTAATAACCTAAAAATCAAAATACTCAAAGGGAACTTTAAAAAACACACAAGAAAGAAAAACTTTGGAACTCAAAAGGATAATGCATTTTAATGCCAAAAATACAGGACTCAATGTAGATCTTGGATTTCTGTCTTATTAACATAACTTTATATAATGGTAAAGTATGTATTTCTCTCTGTGTGCTCTGAAGCTGTAATCATCTCTGTAACACAGAATTCCAACCAACCCCCCCCACTCTACCCCTCCCCCAATCCATTCCTAACAGTATTGATGACACCTGGTTGCTTTATGTTGTAATAATCTGTTGATATTAGTATGTTTTTTTGCCTGTTTCTTAATCTCACTATCACACCTTTATATTATGGATAATTATGCATTTATTTATGTTTGCTTTTAAACTGTGAGTTTCTCTATATCAAAGAATTCCACCAACAACCCCCCTTATTCATTAAAGCTGAACTACTGACAATACTAGTATAACATCTTCCTAACTGAATTCAATATTGCTTGTGACTTGACAAAGGGAGTATGGATTTCTCAAAAGCCCATCTATTTAAAAAGACTGTTAATCCCATAAAAAAGGTATCACCAAATATTGCAGTATTCATTTTTTTGCATCTGTGGACTAATATGACCCGAGAGAGAGATCACATATGACATCAGCGACTCCGGATTCAAAAAGGCTGAACAGATCCTCACTATATGGCTCTCTCAGCCAAAAAGGTTGCTGCTTTAGCATAACAAGAGTTATGGGGGTTATTCACTAAGATGTGAATTCAACTGTCGAATTCACAAACAGCGGATTCCCATAGCAAATCTGCAACAATTTCCCCATTGTAAAGTCGCGACAATTTTTTAATCTTAAGATTGAAACAATTTTTCCATAATAAAGTTGTGACTGCTACAATATTCTCATTATAAAGACGCGACTGCAACAGTAGCAGCTTATTTCGACTGTCTTTATCTGGCGAATTCGCACCTATACGCAACAATTTGGACTTTAGTGAATAACCCTCATAGGCTCCAAAATCCAGGTATTTGGGCCCCTGCTTCTTTAATAGTGACTGAGAGTCACTTTGATTTTTAACTGCATCGTTGCTGGTCACATTGTTTATAAAAGAGCTTGTTTCTGAAGTTTTGGTACTTTATTTATTACAGATCTCTTGGATTTTATAAACAAATGCACTGATCCTCTTAAAGGCAAGATAACAGACTGGACCTCTTTAATTTTATGCATGTATGTATGTATAATTTTATTTATAAACCGCCACAAATTTATGCATCGCTGTACAATTCAGCGATACAAGTAGAATACAGACAAGGGAACAGTGCAAAAAACAATACAAATAAAATATCACAAGGATACATCAAAATAAGTGCTAGGTTGTAATTGACACAAGAGGTTGGAGGACCCTGCCCCATGGAGCTTACAATCTAAGTGATTTATAGGAATTATTGAACAGAGCCACACTGATTTGCTTATCTCCAGTGCAGAAACAACATTCTCTATTCACATTGCGTAAACTGAAGTAAAGTGATAGCAATGGTCGCCAAGAGGAACCTACCCACATCATTTTATCTAGCTGGATTTAAAAGACTGTAAAAAATACACATTAAAAACATTGCCTTTCTGCTTCTCCACTAGATTACTACTTTAGTTTAAAAACAAAATTTTAATGACAATTATTTTTAGCAGTACTGGGCGCTCTTTGTAACGTAAAAGGTTAAGTAATAGCTGAATATATGTAATAGGCCGACGTGACTGCACCAAGGTTAAAATTTTATGATTTGTTCAATTGAAATGAAGATGGAGAAATGTCTGAACAAGATGAAAGATACGATGAGTAAAAATATCACATGTGGTACAATATTAAGGCTGCCATCTTTTTTTAAATAAATTCTTCCGATGTCTATTTAGAATGTAAGTATAGCAACAATGGTTTCATTATAGACATGAGGATAAAGAAAAAAATATTTCTGCCTCACTGGAAATATACAATGAAAACACTTAGAAAGAATTCATGTTCTATAGAAGAAACATCCAACCTTGACTCTCAAGCTGTTGCTGCATGATCCCAGCATTCCACTGACACTGTTCAGCCTCCATATCTTGTCTCTTGGACTTCAACGTGTAAGAAGCCAAGTGATTAGTGTGAGATTTTATTGAAGCCCACCATGGTCCCCTTGATACAAAGTAAGTGCTACAACTGTTTTCATGTCATATACAGCTGTTATGTTAGTGTTGTTGGTGTAAGCTGATGGTTTCAGCCTTGGTTTCACAGAGAAGTTTAGAGAGACTGTACAACACACAAAATAAAGCCAAAACTCTGTTTCGTGCTCAGATTGAACCAATCAATTGCAGTTATCACATGAGTTCTGTTGGTGACAACTGATACTTCAGACCACGTTTAAAGAGCTTGGCATGAGTTTACATTTTCAAAATTCATGGCTCACAAACCAGTTTATAATTAAACGCATCTGGCACGGGGTGCCCAAACCCTTTTTCCAACTGAGAAAATTTTGAGCACAAAATAATTTTAATTGCTCTAGCTAGTGGCTCAGAAATGCTTAGACACGCTTACAATATGGCAATTTCCCCCTTAGATAGGTTAAAAGTCCAATTTTCAAATCAAAACAAGATAGAAAAAGAAAGAGGCACAGGTTAAGGTATAATACTCTGAAAGGGACACCTGGGATTTTGTGCTAGTTATTGTGGTCACACTGATGTTACTGTTCATACAAACGAAGAAAATGTGAGTGCTTACAAGGGCGGCAGTATGGTGTATAATACTCTGCAAATGTGATGCTTATCCGGTGGTAGATATCTTACTTCTGGTCCATGTGTGGATAGTGATTGCCCAATTACACCAAACCCTCCATCCCAGAGAATTTAACTGAGAGGTCCAGTGTCCAGGGCCCCTTTTGGTCCTACCAACATTGTTTCTTCTCATAACATAGCTTTCCAGAGGAAATTAGCAGAAAGCATCCAGAAAAGCTCTAAACTGTTTATCAAAGCTCCATTAATGCTGTAATCATACTGTATATGTTGTAAGCAGGTGACTGAAAAGATAGTGGATGGGGTATATGTACCATGGAGATTAATTGTACCGGTGGCATAAGATCCCGGTAGAAATTATGCCTGGCAGTATTAAACTAGAGATGAACAACCAAACTGACCGCTCTATCTCCCAATGCAAGTATTAAACTGCCAAGGCTGTTCTTTAAGTGGATTTTGGAACCAGGATTTAGGAGTGGCTGAAGAGCTTGGGAGGGAAGGTCACTCCAACACTCCATCCCCTCCTAGTGCTCAGCTGGCCTTTATAAGAAGGTAAGAGGTCTGCTGAACTGGGAAGAACTGCTGTGTGGGTGAGGTCCCTCCTGTGAAACCTGTAGGTAAAGAGACATGTTCTGTTATATAAGTTTTTTTTTTTGGAAAATAGATTGTATTGTTTTGATGAAGAAAGACTGTTTATTATATAAGCTGAAGAAAAGCCCATTTAAGTTTTGTTGAGAAAATCTATATTTCATTTGCTGTTCTGTGCACCAGTGCTGGCAATTAAACTGGACTTTTATTTTTATTCTACTTTTTGGCCAAGTGTGTTTGGTTTTTTTTCATAGCCCACTGATCCCAGTTTACAATGTGTATACAGATTGCTTTCATTGCTTTCACATGTAACTTGTGTTTTTAAGTGATTTAAGTTTGTGTTGCCTTTATCATGATATAGAAGTGCAGCTCAGAGCCATTTGCCTTATCAGTACCTCCTATGGGAGTATCAATACCTCCTACGGGAGCATCAGTACCTCCTATGGGAGTATCAGTACCTCCTATGGGAGCATCAGTATCTCCTATGAGGCAGTTTAGGGACTGATGATGAAGACTGATTACTTTTACTTTCCCCTGGGAAAGAATCTGAAATCACTCACTGTGCTTCATATGTTATTAGGTGAAATCAGAGACAAATTTTACAGAGGCTTAGTAACCCATACCATCTGCAGTTAGTATCCCCTGGTCTACAGGAAGCCAGAATAATGAAAGACATCCTCTGATTGGTTGCTGTGGGTTACTAGACCTCTGTAAAGTTTACTTTACTGTTGATGGGCAGTATAGGCATGCATTGCATTTATGCATTTTCTTGCGCAAAACTGAACATTCTACCAAGTTTGTTATTTCAGGGACCTCCACCTAAAAAAATATATTAGGAAAGAATAGAAGCATTTTACATCTCCAGAATACCAGTGGGGTGGAGGGTACAACTGATGATAAAGTTATAAACTATGTTAGATACAAAAGGAGAAATGCGTCTCATCCTTAGCACTCACGTACATCCATTGTAGGCAATATGCTTGTTTTAAAATGGAAGTTTACTTTTTGATGTTTGTTGAAAAGCTTTTCAGTAAACTTCATGATATTTGAAGTTTTATAGTTTTATTGTAACATTTAAGCAGATTTGCACATAGTAAATTTGACAATTCATCCCTAAGTATTCAGTCAATATTTTTGAAGAAAAGTCCACTCACGCAGTTAATAATATTAAAGCTTATAAAATATTTAGAAGGAAGGAAACATATTGAGTTCAGCTCAGTGAAATGGCTTTGCTATTTTCCTCAGAGTGATTTAATCCAGTAGGAAGAGGCCTCTCAACTGTGTAATTAAATTTATAGGTTGCTTTTTATTTGTGTTCTCCAGAAGTTGTGTGAATTTCTTTCCTGGTGAGTTGCCTGAAACATGCTACGCATTACATGAAACAGAAAAAGATTTTATAAACTGCAAACATGACTCTGCAATAAGAACAATTAAAATTTGTAACTCTTTAAGAACTCCTTATCCTTTTATGGTTTGTTGAAATCTGCCAATCCTTCTTCCTTCTCTCTATATCCTTCAGGAGCAGTTGCAGTGATTTCCAGCAATGTTCAAGGTCAATGTTTCAAGTACTTATGCATTGTTTTCTTTTCAGGTAGCCTAAGGGCATTGCCTGAGGCTAAGTTGGACTTTATGGACTTTAAAAATTCTTTTGGACTGTTGCACCAACAATATGACTCAATATGTTGGATTGCACTGAGTGAGGCGGTCAAATTCTCGCCGCAGTCACCCATAAATCTTTGTGGTTAATGTATTTTTTTACCTAAGGGTGTGTGAAGGTTGCACCTGTTGCTTATTATTCTGTCTCCTTCTCTGCTGTGGATAGGTCCACGGCAGAGGTGAGGGACTTATGCAGTCTATTTAAAACATGTTGTTGTATGGTAGCACTGTCTTTTGATAAAGGGCCCAGTGCCTTAAACATGTAAGATGCAACACTATTAAATTGTTTGGTAGCTCACTACCTGGTCTGCCTGCTTCCCTTTTTTTGGCTATATTGGCTACTATTGGTACTATGACAGACATACCGTAGGAACAGCAGTCTTTTCCTACTTAAGGAAGTGTTTTACCCACTCCCCTAGCGGATTCTATACAGTTAATGAACCTGCCTTATCCTGAAGGTTAAAGACTATAGAGTTGATTCATCAAAGAGTGAATTCGACAGGAGAAGTGAATTTTCATCACTCTGAGCAGATCTGGGTGTACTGTGGTGAATTCACTTCTGTTTATTCACTAAACTACAGACACATTTGGAGATGAACTCTATGGTTGTGACCTTTATTTGACATGTAGTGAGGGGTAGTCACTGTCAGTTGAATAGTTGCGGTCACTTATTAAACAAATTTGACAAACATAGCTGTAGCAAATTGAAGTAATGTCATCTTTACATGAATTTGTTTAAAGAACACAATGTCACTATAACTATTTATGTCATCATATTATATTTGCCTACATTACAACAAGTGATTTTTACATCTCTTTCAATGCCACTTGAATTTTATTTCATGTTGTCACTTGGTTGCTATATTTTCTATGGCTTTCGAGTGACCTGACACTCTGTACCAAAAAAACATGGTGTTAGCCCCCTATTGAACACATGGTGTTAGCCCTACAAACTGAAAAAGATGAAAATAAGTAAATAATGTATGCTACAAAAATGCATCTATTTCATTAAAGAAATAAAAAGGCAAATAACTGTTTAGTGACTAAGTTGTTCCTTTAATAAATATAACCGGGATCCTTTGAATGTCTCGGCTAGCTGCAGCTATGATGAAATGATAAATATCTTCTCCTAATAAAATAACATAAAAATAATAGGTCACTTAAAGGGGCAGCAACACCAGGTGAATAAAACATTCACTTTTGTGTGGAATACCAGTTATCTGTATACAGTACTTGTTATCTTTGAAATCATATTCTTGACTTTGATTGCTTTGTGATTGATTTTACACTTTACGGGGTTGCCGCCATCTTTGTGCTCTCCGTTAAGTAAACAACCCTTCACACTGTGAATTGCTTCCCTTAGAATGTTGGATAATACATATCAGTAATGTGCCATAGAAAACCTAATAGATGAGAGACACAAGCAGCAAGCAAAGAAAGGAATGACACAATGCAATACAAATCTTGAAAATAACCTATTTTCTGTAAGTACTGTGTAGGTATTTACTACCATGATGACAAATGTCAGTTATATTTTCCAGGGTCACTGGCATTAGGAGACTGGGAAGACCCAAGAGATTGATAAGAACCTCCTGTCCTAAGGTTAACTAGGGTAGCCAAACATTCACCTCCCAACAGAACACTAGAAACTCTTGCTGAAAATAATGTTCCCAAAAACCCAGTCAATAACCTTTGCACAAATTAAAAATCAACAGAAAATGATGGTTTGAAGTTTTCTTTTATTCCTTTCAGAAAGTAATTAAGGTCTGACATGTTGGAATAAAAATGTATTTTAAATGATCATTTCTTATCATACAGTCGGCTTTTACTTTATCATAAATCATTGTTCATCATGAGGTAGGATTTAAACCTATATGGCTAACCATGGGACTTATTTTCCATAAGTATTCAGTGGAAACAATAAACACAACATCATAGGATTTTTGTTTTCATTTTAGAGGAAATGTTCAAGATCAAAGGGTCAGACCCTTCATTACATAGAAAAATATGAATTTAGTAGAAGATTAGAACTAGTTTTTGGGAGACCCACCCATTGTGGGTCTATAATTGATAGGGAATGTCCTGCCTCTGGTTGGTGACTTCTCATCCCCTTTGCTATAGTGAAGCAAGTCAGCATAGAGAGGGATATGCTTGCTAACGATGGGCACTGGCATTTGCATTTAAGGAATTAGATGCAGTCAAATTGAAAACTCTTAGAGAAGTCACTTCAAATGTAATTATACTGAACCCAATATATATACAACACAGATTGCCACTTTCCAGATTATGACTCTGCATATGTAAATCTGTATAAATAGATATATCAGTGAAATTTATTAAACTCTCAAAGACTGCTCTGGGTCTTTACAAGTTTACCGTAAGAAATCTCCCATTGTTCTTGCAAGATTTATTTCGAGATTTCGGGATCGAGTTTCTGATCCTGATTTTTCAAAATTTTCGATGGGAAAAATAGTACCATGCAAACTAATGTAAAGTATGACTACCTTTCCATCAAAAAAATTTTTCTGAAAAATTGAGATTGAAAAACCCAGAGTGGTCTTTCCGAGTTTAATATATTTTGCCCATAGAGAGAAAGACATACAAAAATTATGTGAAAAACTATGTCAACATTGTTTTTATCTTAAATATTAAAACTAAAACAAGTATTATAAAACTATCTATACTTTGACTCTTAATATTTGTAGTTGATCCCTGTATATAACATTCTATGCTTGGTAGCAGGAAATGTCTTAAGTAATCCTAAGTGGTTTCATAAAGTGTTCTTTTAATGTCAACGGCACTGGAAATCCCTGGACAGAATATTCTATAAATGAAACATACACACACACATGTAATCTTAACGCCCCTAGCAGGCATAAAGTGGTAAAAGACAGACTTGTGCTGTGTTTCATCTGCACATAGTCAAGCAAATGAATGTTTCAGCTCTACATATCCTAAATATTTTGTCAGACTGCATCTGGACATTGTTTTGCATTATGGATGAAATAAAGATTCCATTCCCATTTTGTAAAAGAACAAAGCTTTGTCCTCTCAGTGGTTTTACTGGGGATATTCCAAAGCAAATATATTATCTAGTTATATCACAACTTTAAATAGAGTTTTGTTCACAGATAGAAGGTGACTCAACTTCAATTTAGAACAGGAAGAATGTCTTGTTTCACGTATACCCCTATACTGATTATATTTCAGAACAGCTTCTAATGCACCATAATTGCCATTATACCTTAGTTACAGTAACAAGTTTTACTTCTTAATAATTGATAGGTCTTTTTTCATTTAACCAAAAGAAAAAGTCTAATTATATTTGAAATTTCTGACATAAGGTCTGTTTCCATGAATGAAAGAATGTTTCAATTTTTTCTTTTTCAAATCAGTTCCTAAAACTGGTCAGCTTATTTTAACATACTAACTGATTGCTCTTTTATGCTCCAGTGCTGCTCTCAGTAACTTGTTGAATTTTGTTCTCTTGACAGACACTGCGATCCTCTTCATTTCCTGTTCCTGTGTGAACACAAGTGCAGTAGTAGTTTCATGATGTAAAACTGCTACTGGTCTATTCCCCAAAACAAACATGAACACAAAGTTACTCAGACCAGAGACAGTTCTGCAGTGTAAAAATCATTAAAAAGTGTATAGATTACCTTTTTTTTAACTACTGAATTTGCAAATATGATTTACCCATTAACTCTCTCTCTCTCTCTCTCTCTCTCTATATATATATATATATATATATACCTGTATATATATATATATTAAAAATATATATTTATAAAAAATCACTATAAAAAGTATATTTCATTTTTAAATAGTTAAATAGATCAAGATTGAGAACATTTTTACTTGTAATTAACTTGTAATTACTAATAATTAACATTTACTGAGATGAATTTAATGCAAATATTACAACAGAATGTCAAGACGTATTTAAGACTTTGCCAATGGTGCGAATAAAACACTTACATCTAAACTATCTGAAACTAGGTAACACAATAGGATGTAAAATCTCATCCCTTTCTTAATACAAATCTATTATTACATATTCTAATAATATTATTAATATATTATAAAATCTACAGGATCTTTTGTGACCATGCTTCCTCTGCAGCTGATCTAAATCCAGGTAGTGTTGTATAGAGTGTCAGGCCACACCATGGGGTATCATTTTAAGGAGCTACTCTGCAAGAACAAGGCATGTTCTATTTTTGACATTTTAGCAGCGAGGCCACTTGTACATCATGACCTGGTTTGATTTACTGTATGAAAATAAGAGCACTGTGATTTGTAAAATACATTTATTACACAAGTCAAAAAAATGCTTAGTGTCTCTGTCCATCCCCATCTGGTTTTATTTAAATCTTACTCGAGTTATATGAAATTTTTCTTGGCTGTCTTCATTCTCTTAGTCAATCTTGATTAATAGCTTTGAAAGTAAAAATAATTGGCCTGCATCAGCCTTTCTTTTATAACTCTTGTTCACAAAGAATGTGAGACTGGAAAATGAGCCTAAACAGAAGGAATGCATTACATTACTCTGAGAAAAAGCAGTTCTCCAGTTGTTGCAATGTGTATTTTTACAACAGGCGCCTCCTTGACCGTCCATGATATTAAAGATAGCAGAAGCCAAAAAAGCTTCTATATGTGCCATAAAAGTGACCATTTCACAACGTAAGTAACAAAAGTGCCACACATGCTCGACTCATAATAGAGCAAATATTAGCTTTACGATGTACATTATGATGCGGACAGTGATTAAGAAAAACAGCGCTGGAAATTATGAAGGGCTAATTGCTTCTGAATTTTACATTACATTCTTTAAAGGTACTCCTGAGATATTTTCTTATGTATTTGAAATAATTTGATGGATTCCATTTTCCTAGTGCTGTGCACACAATCTGGAAAGCCAATTTATTATGTGATAATTCTAAGTGTAATGTCTGACTATTCCAGCACTTGACTATCAGTAATCTTTTTTATAATGTGCAGGTTATATCAAGCCGTTTGGGGGCCCCGCTCATTTGGAAGTAAATCTTCCCATGTGTTGGTTCTCATATAGACGATTTAAAGATTACGCTGTTGTTTTTACAGATCTTTTTAACTTAAAATTCCAAATGCCAAAAAAAGACAATGATTTATGGGCTTCTTCGAACAGGTATTATCTTTGGATGTGTTTTCTTTGCACATGTTGTGGAAACAGCTGTAATGACAAGAGTAACTACCAAGTGCAATTCTCAGTACCCCCTGCAGAAACCTAGCCTGGGACCTGCTATATAATACTAGGCTTCCTTATCCAATCAATTCCATCTTATGGTATAAACCCTACTTAAAGAGTGATAGACACTTATAGAAAGTTGCAGGTTAATTCTTATTGATGACATAAATGTGGAACAATACCTACTCTTACTAAAATGTATTTTCTAGTTGGTGAGTTTGCTGCTCTTTTTAAATTATGTAGGGGTGTGTTCCCTTTGCCTATACCATGTAACCTGCTAGAATATCTTCCCCTGTGGCTATTCTGCTCCCACTAGATGGTTATCCTGTGTTAGTTATTTAAAGAAGCTGATGGCAGAGAAGCATATCCCAAGACAGGGCTTCGAAAAGGCAGCAAATGAATACTCTCAGAGGGAATTCACCATTCAGCGAAGTGAGCTCCAAATCCTTTGGCTCACTTCGCAAATGGTGTTATGCGCTCGCTGATATCCTGCACGCGGACATCAGCGAGCGCTTTAAAGGGATTCCAATCTTGGCGAGACCAAAAGAGTTGCCTCGCTGAGACTGGAATCCCTTTAATGCACTCGCTGATGTCCGCGTGCAGGATATCAGCGAGCGCATAACACCATTTGTGAAGTGAGCCAAAGGATTCGGAGCTCACTTCGCTGAATGCTGAATTCCCCCCCTGAATGAGATTAGGGAGGAGCACTCTCTGCCCTCTATGACTAAATTTGTAATCTGTGTGAAGAGTTGGTTTTGCATTTTTTTGTCGCTAATACGCTTATTTTTTTCCTATTTCCATTTTACTTACAAATACCTTCTTTTTTTTGCCCGCAAGATGTTCAAAAATAAAATATTTTCAGTAATATATGTGCCCCACTGTAATCATCCACATTTTCTATATTATATAAATTGTATTTGATTCCCAGTGGCCTATTTTAAATGAGTGGCATACATTCTTCCTAATATGTCATTGTAGAATCATACCTATGAGAATGGGACTGGAGAATGCTTCATTTTCAAATATGAAAACAGAAGTAAATGATTCACTGCAAGTTAATGGTATTTCAAAACTTCAATTGTTGCGTAACATGTTTCAAACTTTAGATCTCTGTATTAAATCTGCATTAATATAATAGTAATGAAGAATCTAAATCTCAATCCTTTGGTGATGCCATATAGTGTAGGCTATACTGTAAGTTCAGGGAAATGATTGCCTTACTGGAACAAGAAAGTCCACATTCCTGTAACCTCAAGTTCTACTCAAATGAGAACTGATGAAGAGCTATAAAAACAATTACGTGGGAACCCTAGTAATATATGCCGCACCATATGGTACCAATTACCTTGAACTGTAGTTCCTACCACTTACATGCATCAAATGATTCGAAATGTTGCTGGAAGATTCCATACGGCATTTTAGACTAGGGCAAGGAAACAGAAGAAAATCAGTATATGAAAACAATCTTAGAAGATCTTCATGCTAAATTAAATCTCTTAGGGCAGTGATGGCCAACTTTCTGAGCTCGGTGTGTCAAAATTAATCAAAAACCGAACTTAACTTGGGTGATGTGTCACTTTGGAAAAAATCCATAATTATTTTGAAGTTGGGGCAACTCTCCTACTGAGCGAACGGCATGAACGGCGCCATGATATGTGTCAGCAAAAATGTCTTAGTTTGTCACCTCTGACACACGTCTCACAGGTTAAACATCACTGTGTTAGGGTGCACTGAACTATTCAGGTGCCTAGTGGACAACTGCAGTATTTAGTAAAGTTATGTCCCCTGGTACTGTAACTAGGCAAAGGTAGGTTTAGAATCCTTGTCTATTTTGGCACAATAGTACATGTCAGGCTGGTACTGGAGTAGGGTGGCAGCTGATATCCTGATGAAGATACAGAAAGGAAGATTACGTACATGATTTGAGATGGATATGCTTACTGCCAATTACAGAAACATAGAGGATAGAGGTAGTGTAGAACTAAGAAAATCTGAAAGAGATTCTGTAAGATACTGTAGGAAGGGAAAACAGCACAATGAGTATCTATAATCCTTCTGGCTCACATAGCAAGACTGTGTGGAAAACCTTTTCATTCTTCCAGTGTGGAAATGTAGCTCAGTTGGAGACAATTACTCTGCATTTATAACCTAAACACAAATATTTATTCATGTATTTCAAATAAATCAACAACAAAATAGGATTAACTGCCCTACTTATAAGCATGCAACACTAATGTATATGGCATGTTTTATGTACAGGTACAAACCTCCCAGAGTTAGTATCCCTTTAGTCACTTCTTTCTGCCTCAGTTTAGACTTTACCATGCTTTGAATGACAAGTATTCTCCTATTAAGGGTCACATAGCCCTATTATTATGACTTGAACTGGTGTGGAGGAGAGATTCCTTCTCCATTAATAATCCTTGGAAGGTGGAAACGTTCTAACATGACAAAGTAAAACAAACATAAGAAGGCAGGCAAAGAACACAGCAACACCCTTTCAGTAAACAATTTCACTTAACTACACAACAAGTCTGAAATATCCAGGGTCTGTGCAAACAAATAAGCCTAATGCACTCAAAACCATCTACCACCCCAAACTACAAAATACAGGTTAAGTATACAGGTATTTTCCAGCTATACACTGGCAGAGAAAAAGGAAGTCATTGTACCTTTAAAGCATGAAGTTGGTTAAAAATAACAGCCATAGTGAATACTTACAAGATTCAGGGCTGGGTTATTCTGTCTCCTACCCTACTCTTTTAGTTGTCTAGCTGCCAGCAGGACACATCTCATCCATAATATATGTTCTATCTGCTGTACTTTCAAGAAGATCTTTTTTTTGTCACAGCGGATCCAACTAGGCAAACCCTGTAAATGATACTCTGCTCTTTGAAATCTGTATCTTTCCATGTGTCAGTTTTTCGGATATTGTCGATCTATACGGATACACACGTTTATTGCAGACATCCTTTATTTGTACAGTGCTGGAATCTATTATGTCGGGGGGGAAAGTTAACTATTCACAAAAAATTTCACAATCCCTAAGACTGGCGCACAAACCGAGATAAGGGAAATTCTAGTCAGGCGTCAGGTAACCAAGTATAGTTTTGATTGTGTGGGAATATCAGAGTACCAGAAGGTCAATCCACATGAAGAATGTAAAAAAAAAAAAAAATAATGTATCAATTATCCTGGTGGGAACCTGAATCCAATGGGGCCCAATTCACAAAGGCAGAAATGTTCATCTCTATGCCACTATGCCACTATACCACTATGCCACTATGCCACCAAATTGATTTGAAGATCAGACTGTCAAACTCCATTCATCTCTAACGTTTGAGATTATTGCTTCCCACCACTGATATACACTCTGGCACGAGGTAGCTAGAAAAAGCTAAAGTTTCTTTCTCTACACAACTAGAGAGGGATGCGCATACATGTTTAAGAATCTGGGTCAGAGAAATACAAATGAACAAAAGTTTCTTGCTTTACATTGATTTTATTTCAATAACATCTCCAGTGAGAAGCCATGTGCAGAAAAAGCAGAAAAATATATCCAATGCTGATTGTGATGTTTCTGTTCTAGTCATATAAACTATGTTCCTTTGTTAAATTACGTTTTAGTGAACCCAGCAATGTTTTGAATTGTTTTTTGCTTTCGGCGGAAAATATTGAATTTCTGACTTTTTATTTGCAGCTTGTATTAATGCACGTTATAGAACACGCAATGACCCATTCCTTGAACCCCAGCCCTATTATTTATCTCTTACGGTTTTATTGTCTAAATAAACTGCCTTTTTTTTTTTCTAATCTAAAATAAAAAGCCTTATTTTCTACACATGAAGATGTTGTAAGTTATAAAAATTCACATAAGGAGTGCTCTGAATTTTCTAGTTTGTTATATTATCATTTGTAATCATTGCAGGAAAAAAAACCTCAGCTGAATGTATTCGGTTCCAGATGACTGGATTTCCACTAGTCGTGATACAATGGATCTTTATATGCTCTTATATATCTACCAGATAGGGGCCGCTGTTTTATTATTCCCTGAGAGTCATGGTTCAGCTTTAAACAAGAGTGATGGAACAAGTGACTCAGCCAAACCTCCAACAACATGAAGTAGTTCTTACCGTAGGGCTTTATGAAGATAGCGAGAATCAGGACATCAAAAGGCACCTAATACAGTTTCCCATATCAGCATTGGGAACGATGGATCAAACCACTCGTCTTTACACAGATAGTGGTGTATATCCTCTAGCCGCTAATACACTCAAGGGGTAGTTCATAAAAGTTTGATTAGTCATGTAAAGGTACAAATTCACGTCCATTCAACACTTCTTAAAGGAGCACTATAGTGCTGATATAACTGCACACAAACATATACAACTCCTTTATACTAAACCAATTCCTGACACAAATAGTTAAAAAAATGTTTAGGGAAGAAATAATACTTGCCATTTGCTTTCCTTCATTAGTTTTTCTGAGAGCTGACATTCCCCTGCCGCCAGGGTGCTGACCTTTTGAACACATAAATTAAGCTTGGAATGCAGGAGATTACAGAGGGAAAGCTGACTTGTGCACATGTGCTAACTTAGTAAATAGGGCAAAATTGTCCGGGGGAGATACCTTTTCATGGAAAACTGGCCAGTAGACATCACACACATTTCCTGGTGCAGAAGTTTATTAGTGCTGCCTCCTTTTCAGGAGCACTACTTACCTGCACTCTCCTCTTCAACGGTGGTCCTCTCGCGGGTACATCACGTTCACATGCTTTTGATGTGGCTTGTTGCGGTCAGCTCCATTCCTATTTAAAGGAGCCTTCCTGGAGTGTCTGCGCCCAATTATAGAACTCTGTTTAGTTAGTTTAAGGTGCTTTTCTGTACTAATATTTGTTCCTTTGTTTGACCTCGCCTGTTCTTCCAACTCTTCTTGATATCCACCTGCCCTGACCTCTGCTACGGATAACGACTCCCCTTTTGCCTGCGGCCTGCCCTGACCTCTGTTATGAATTATGACTAGAATCTCTTTTGCCTGCTACTTGCCCTGATCTCTGCTTCAGATAACAATTACTCTGTCTGCCGCCTGCCTCGTTGCACCTGTGGACAGCTACCCTGGGTGTCACGACCTGGGAGCTACCGGCAGCTATGCCCACACCTCCCTGCGAGGGTCAATGGTAAGGACCAGTGAGTTCCTTAGACTCTGCACCCTAGGGATAGCTGTGGACCCAAGCTTCAACCTCCTACTGCGCCCAAAACTCTGCTGATGACACCTTACACTCCACAATCATTCTGCGTCACATGAAATATCTACTGGAGAGAAACTCTTCTCACTAAGGTATAGTACTAAATATGTAAATATATAATTTGACTATAGTTCCCCTTTAACTGCGTACTAATGCACCTCTTTATATCACTTTATGTGCACATGCATGTAACATTTGTCTATTTAATGAAGCATCAGAGTGCTTTGTAGTGGTGAATTCATCTTTGGTTTATAGTGTAAAACTGCTTCTGCACTTTGTCTATTCACCAAAACACACAGGAACAGGAAGTGAAGAGGATCAAAACGCTTATTAAAAGCAGAAGAAATTGACAGGTTTTGGGTTATGGCTTGTTTCACAATCTCTGGAAGAAATGATTATATATTTTTAATATATATATATATATGTATATATATATGTATATATATATATATATATATATATATATATATATATATATACTGTATATATATACTGTATATATATATATACATATATACAGTATATATATATATACGTATATATACAGTATATATCATGTATAAATAATATGTATCTTAACATGCTGAGATATTTTACATTTTTGTATTTTTTTTTCATATTTTTTGCCTTGACAGCATAGGCAAACATTAGATTTATTAAAGGTGAGTGAATTATTATGTCTATCATGTAACCCTTTAGAACGATATGTTTGTGACATAAGAGGGTCACCACTTTATGTCTGTGCCTTTAATAATGAAGTGAGTGTTGCTTTCTTAACAATTATTATTAATTATTTCACACTCCTAGCAACAAAGTTCAGTTACGACCTCTTACCACTGCAAAAGACAACATCTCTGCTAACTGTTTCTGTGATGGAATGTCTATTGATGTTGTTCCCATTATATAAGCATTATCTGTATTATATTACTGTGAACAGCATCAACATGATTTCTTGCGTATTGAGTAATAGTTATTTAGAAATTAGGAACCTTGCCATCAATCCCCTAATCCACCACTATGATCTGGCGAATTAAAATTGGTGAGTTCAACAGAGAACACGCTGAATTTGTTACTTCAACAGACTCCAAAGGCAAAGCTTCTTAAACTTGGAAAGACCGCTCTAGATCTTTCCGAGTTTACTGAGAGAAATCTTGCATTGTTCTCGCGGGATTTCTCGAGATCTCAAGGTGGAGTTTTTCGATCTCGATCTTTCGAATTTTTATTTGATGGAAAGGTAGCTATACTTTACATTAGTAGCATGACTACTTTTCCATCAAAAATTGTGAAAAAGCGGGATCGAAAAACTGGATCCTGAAATCGGGAAAGAAATCCTGCGACAACAATGCGAGATTTCTCCAGGTAAACTCGGAAAGATCCAAAGCGGTCTTTCCGAGTTTAATAAATTTCGCCCGTAGGTACAATTGATAAATAGAAGAATTATCTGTGCACTTACGCAAATTGATGCAAAGTGCTCCTTAAGCTGTCGGAAGCTTCCAGATTGCTCGCAAATTGACCACATCGCAGAGTTTCCTGAATACCGGAATATGGGGAAATGGTGAATTTATGTGAGTTCGGACTCTTACTAACACTGTTTCATGAATAAGCCCCTAAATATGCGGAAGAAATAAAACACTGTTTTTTTTTTTTTTCTTTGTTTACTATTGATTTTCCTCAGTGATCTGTGTTGTGAGGAGCAAGCTTCAGAAAGGCATAAACATATCATGAAGTTGAATTGTCTTGTTTCTATAAAACATTTTATAATCCTAAATTGCACTATCGAGTACACATGGATATTAAGGGGGTTATTCATCAAGCTCCGAAGTGAGGCGCGTAGTGTTCGCCTCACTTCGGAACAAGTGACATGCGCATGCTGATGTCCTGCACGCGGACATCAGCACACGCATTAAAGGGATTCCCCTCCCGGCGAGGAGACTCGAGTGCTCTCACCGGGAGGGGAATCCCTTTAATGCGCGTGCTGATGTCCGCGTTCAGGACATCAGCATGCGCATGTCACTTGTTCCGAAGTGAGGTGAACACTACGCGCCTCACTTCGGAGCTTGATGAATAACCCCCTAAACCTCTGGGTATCTAGTGGAAATGTAGCTTTTGTTTCAATCTGATCTTCTATTTGAGTTATCACGCTGCTATATTTATAGAGTATTTGAATATATATTGCTCTAACCTTGACTTATTTTTTTTCTACTTTTCGAGCATTACCTTGTTGTTTACCTTGTTATTTAAAGTTCATCCAATTTATATTGTCACTTGAAAATAAACAGATTGTATTATGCCGAGCTGGAGATGCAGCATTTTACTTAGTCAAGAAATGAATGAAAATTTCCCACTATAAACTATTCATTGCATTATATAATGTTATTACTAGTTCAATATAAAAATACACATATACAACTAATGGCATTACCTGCTGGGTGAAGTATTTTACTAATTCTTTATGAGCATTTTTCCATTGTATAGAATTATTTTAAAGGAATACAAGTATATTACTGTAATGATTCATCAGAAAAGGGGTGGAATAGGAGACTTGCAGCACAGGTTTCACAGTGGTCTTGGTGCTAGCTATTCTCTGGGTGTGGAATCTAAGAAGTCCCCCGGTCTTCACCTTTGACTCCCGCAAGGAGTTATGGGCTTTGCTGCCAGGGACTCCCAGGTCGTGGTCTCTGAGAATAGCTGACCACTGATGGAGAGAATAGGCAAAATGTGGACAAGGTACGGGTTCAAGGAACAAGAGCTGACAGCAGACAGGATAAGGAGTAAGGAGTAACAGGAAACAGGCAGGTACTAATATTCCAACATAAACTTGTAACACATACACCCTAGAACTACTAACAGAGTACTATAATCAGGTGCAGACACTACTAAAAGGCTCCTTTATATAGTACTGGAGCTAGGCATGTGATCGCACCGAACCATGTTTAAAGCATGTGACCGTGATGTACGCACGTCATGTGCACGCCCATGATGTCAGCGCACACCTGCAATGCAAGCACCAGAGGAGTAAAGACAACGTCCCCAGCGCTGTGACGAGACCAGCGCTGGAGAGAAGGGTGCAGGTAAGTAACACTCCTGACAATTACAATGTGTCTTGGCTGTGTGACATGGTTATTACATGCTCTTCCACATGGTGACTACAAGTGCTGGTCAACGAATTAGAATAATTTGAAATAGTGCAATCATGAAATTC
>WMED01004134.1:0-21121 GCA_019650415.1 Pipa parva
TATCTGGCAAATTCGCACCAATACGCACCAATTCGGACTTTAGTGAATAACCCCCTCAAACTTCATGCAGATGGATTCCAGGGTAGAGCTGAACCCAGCATCACAGCACTGCAAGGCAGCAGTGCTAAGCACTGAGCCACCACACTGCCCTGTTGTGTATATTATCTGCTTTGTAGTATAGGGAAGTTTAGTGCTGAGTTGACTAAACATTCTCTTTATCTGCTATGGGAATCAGTTCAGCTGTATACCACAGGGCTTTAGCAGTATAGAGGATGAACTGGAGATTTTTATATGTTGCATTTTAGCATGTTCATACAAATACAAGCCAACAGAACGCAAGATTGAATAGGAACCTGTGCAGATCCGAGTTAGGTACATTTCATAATTTCTCTTTCTTTTAAATGTAACATTGCCATGTGGGATTTGATTTCTTTATTAATAATGCAGACAATTTTTTTAGATGTCTGTTATAAAATTATGATATGAAAAGTCTAAAATCAAACAAGCAGGACCTTAGGGCGATATTTACTGAAAGGGAAATACTTTTCCCTAGTAGATCAATATCGGTGGTATTGATATCAATATTTTCGATAACAAAATTTTCTAAGCACATTTTAACTTTTTTTTTATTTTCCTATACATTATTCCTTATATGGAGATGGGGCCCAAAATGTTTCTAAGTTCCTGGTGAAAATATCGGCGATATCGGTATCGATATCAAAAGGCTACACATACTAATGTATCTATAAATTATTTTCAACTTTTCATAAATTAGGGGTAAAGGAAAATTTGGCAGAAAAAAACCCCGAAAAAAATCGGACATAAATGGCCAAAAGGTTGAAATGACCGTAGTAAATATCCCTTAGTCTTTCTACAGTGGTCATAAAAGAGTGGCTGCAAAATCAACTGGTGCCCAGGGAGGTTCTGTTGATAGGTTTCATCCTACAAACTTTTCTCTTCTGCTTTTTGATACATGTAAAGTCTCCTGTCTGTTCTTGACCTGCCCTACTCCTGCCTAGAAGGGCATTTCTAGGTTCCCAAAATATTTGGATTCTGACCCAATTCCAGGCAATTTTTCAGCAATGTCCATTTATGATGCAGAAAACAAAAGCAGGACTGCACATCTAATGTTTAAGGCAAACTGACTGGTGGTGCTAGCCCCTAGATGTGTGGTAACATCACATGAGCAAAAAAAGGATTTAGAACTTCCTTTTGACAAACTTGACTCTGAAATAGCCAAAAAGAAAGAATCTAAACTAATTAGAGATCATAAAGATTATTCAAACAGTAGAACCTATTAATGGAAACATAAGGACAACTTACGTCACAAAGAACAACATATTACTGACACCACAGACATAGCTACACATTCATCTTTTTTAGACACAAGCACAGATTCGTCCAAAACAGGAAAATCAGAAGAGGGAAACAGAAGAGATCGAAAAAAATGGGGTTATCTCCTGCAAGCCCAATCTTGGAAATATTGGGACAAGAAACAAGTCCAAAGACCATACAAGAGAGATGTACAGAAAATTTAATCATTAATTTAACCCATCATGTCCTTACTGACCCACAAAGGTTAGTGTTGGAGAAGGGTTTACATTTTTGCCCAACTTCTAACTTTCCCCAATTCACTTTGGCTACAGATACATTTTTGTTTTGCAGGAAATTAGCCTTAAAAGCTTACTATTCTTCTAATCCTGATTTCATACAAGACACAGCTGTATCTCCCAGCACTATCACACAAGACAGAAATTCGAGTAACAACTACATCAGTAAGTTCAAGCTTAAATCTATTTTTACACCTTCCTTTTCTGATTTTCCTAGTCTTAATGTTTTCTGTAATTGTCTAGAAGACGATATATGAGCATTAACACCTAAGAAAATAAATGCAGACAATCTTTCCATTCAAGAACAACGAGCTATATAAGAATGAAAGAATATGTCAGATTTTGTTATAAAAAGATCAGACAAAGGAGGAAATGTAGTGCTATGGCCCATAGATTCTTATACCCAGGAAGCCAATAGACAACTCAATGACAAATCATCATATACTGTAAGTCTTTACCATCCAATCCAACTTTGGCCTATCAGAAACAACTAAAAGGCACTGTTGATTACGCATATTTATAGGAAATCATTACTAACAAAGTTAGGGATTTTTAGTCCCAGAACATTCTATTATACCTACTTTTTACATGCTTCCAAAAATACATAAAAACAAGACTAAACCTCCAGGCAGACCTATAGTCGCAGGTATAGGCTCTCTATTGGAGCCTTCCTGTGATTCTATTGATGTACATTTACAATCTTATGTATTTCCGCTCCCTTCCTGTTTAAAGGACACCAGAGACTTTATCAAGACAATTAAAGACCTACCACTCCTCTATGAGTCTCTATACACCTCCATCCCACATCAAAAGGGTTTATATGCAGTTCAATATTTTCTGGGCATGGAATCCCAGGATAAATTCCAACACAATGAATTTATCCTGGAACTCCTTAAATGTGTGTTATACCATAACTATTTTCTATTTAACAATACACTATATCTACAAACAGCAAGTACAGAAATGGGGCGAAATGTGCACCAACATATGCTAACCTTTTTTTTTAGGATGGTGGGAGCAAGAATATGTCTTCACCGAAGATTTAGAATTTTTTTTCAGTTTTTACTGAACTTTGGCCCAGCTATATTGACGACATCTTTATTTTATGGCAGGGCCCCCTTAAAGTTCTAGAGAATTTCTTTGAAATACTTAATAATAATCTGAATATTAAACTCGCATATCACTTCTCGGACACAACAAAGGATTTCCTTGATATTTCTGTGAAAAAGGGAGCAGAAGGATTACTTTACACAGACCTGTTTAGAAAATCCACAGCTACAAACAGTTTGCTTTCCTATGATAGTTTTCACCCTAGTCCATTGCGCAGATCTGTTCCCAAGGAACAGTTTCCCTCCATCATACAACATCACATGAGCAAAGGGTAAAGAAGATAGGGCTGCACACACCAGATGCTGTTCTGATTAAGTTACTCTATGTTTTAATGTATCTTAGTGATGGTTAAAGTAACAAAACAATGTTTCAGGAGAACCTCCCAGGTTTCAGCCTTCAGGTTTGTTGATTCTGCCAGAAAGAATAAATTAAAAATGATTTTTTTTTCTTAATTCCAATTTAAAGAACAGTGAGTGTGTTTATTCTTTGATCAACCCCAATGCAGCTGCAAGGTTGTTACTAGGACTGCAATACAAAGTCAATTTGAATTGCTAACTGCAGCATTTAGTCACAGTTGCCTTGTGAGTGACCTCAGCTATCAGATAGGTACATGGCCAAGTAAAGAACAATTCAGTTTCAGTAACTAGAGGCCAACAATCTTTTAATAACCTGCATATCACTACATATATCAGCACTTAGTAAGGGTCATGGAACTAATTGTGTCCATGCTGGGTGCCAGGACTTCTTTCTATTACAATTGGTATGTTCTGTACGAGAGTACAGATTATGCACCTGGTTTTATGATCCAAGCAATTGTATATACTCAGGATCATTGGGTAGGGCTCTCTCAAATAGAGTTTGAGCTATTTTCATTGACACTAATAGGGAAACTCACCTGCAATGGCTCTTCTCAGACAATGAACACAGACTGTTTATCCTACTGGGGTATCTGGTGGCTTTCACTTCCATGACATTTATATCTCTTCCTTTACTGGATTATCCATGATGTTCTGTAGAGAACTTGAGGGTTGAAAATTAACCCTATACAGCAGGTTAAGGCATATGTCTACTCAGTCTTAGCTGTTCTACAGCACACTAATCTCTAGCTGTCTCATGCTAACTAAACTTGAAGGAGAAACCTAAGGTGGCTGTGGATTTCCTTCCAGTTTGTTTCAGAGCTGCACCCAATTCACTAACTTACCTAAGTTTCAGGATAACCTCATTACACTATGCCATAGACCGGAAACTTACCTGTAGTTTAGGAAGTGTGTTTAGGAAGAGAGAAAACTGTCAGACTGCCCAGAGGGTATACTAGTAAAGAAATAAGCATTAAAAGGGAAATGTTAAAATCCCTTCACTCTTTGCAAACCTATTTGCAAATTAAAAACAAGATTGAATCTCTGAATGTGGTCCTAACTATCTGACCAAACATAAAGGGGGACACTGAAACGGGCACTTGTGCCAAAGGTAGCTGGCTCTTGGTCATGTTAAAAGACAGCTATTCACATCTGGTGATATAACAGCCAACTGATTTAGTATCAAATATCCATTTAAAAGAGCATTTAAGCAGTAGTGATCACAGTATAATGTAAACTGATATATGTTACAAAAAGTACTTTGTATAGGAGCTAGGAAACAGATCTTACAGTCTTAAAAAAATGTAATGGTGATTTGTTTGTATGGAAAAGTCTTTGTAAAATGATTATTGAAGTAAAGTGGAATATATTTAAGAAGATTTTAGGAAAATCATACTTTAGATATCTAGCATACAGCAAAAACATGCAAGAAACAAAGTTTTCGGTATTAATCATTATTGAAAAGAAAAAAAAATTAAACTTAATTTTTTCCGTATAGAAGCATGAAGAAAGGGGGTGATAAATTCCTATAAGGAGGTTAAATACCCCTTTTAGAAAGCTTGTGAAATGATTGCATTGGGTCTGTTTCCACCTAATCCTATTTGCTCTAGATGAACTCATCTCTCTAAAGTGATGTTTTAAGAAAACTTACAATTAAGCCAGTACAGTCCTTTGCAAAATGGAGTGCCCCCAAGCTACCACAGTTGTTGATATTATGGCACTTCAAGTCGTATTTTTGAGGATCTGACTGAAGAATTCACAATGACTACTTCCTGTGAACTTAGAAAGCTCAAAATCAGCAGGAAGTACACATGAAAGCAGGACACCAGTCTAATTAATTTGTTAGTATTGAACTGATCACTATAGAGAGATCAGCTCAGGTGGTGCTCTACTTTCAACAGAGAAATGAGTTAGGGGATAAGCTTAGTTTAAAATGGTTTCAGATCAACCAGAGATTATAACCAAACCAGTTGAGAGGGGTAAAAGGTGTGAGAGTAAAGCTTTGCACTTTTCCTATTTTTTGGACAACTTTAGAGGAGATTGCCTCCAATCTGACTACTGACATAATCCTTGGTGAAATTGTTTAATATATGATTTTTCTCTAGTGTGTTTAGTGGCCCAAAGACATTGGCAGTTATGTGGAAAAAATGAGACAGAAGGGCTAAAAACCACAGAGAGTCTTGTGAGTAAGTTGATTCTCATTCTATTTGGTTGCATTAGTGGCCTTTGAGAACAACATAGCAGGTTTCTGTTAGAGACCACAGGTGCTCTATGACCTGTAGAGTTATACCACCAAAGTGCTCAACTGAGAACAATCACTTGTTTAGGAATCAACTGCATTTCAAAAATCTTAAGCATAAACTACAAACGTTTGTACTTTTAGTACATGCACTAAAACTGATCTGAATCTCTGTCACAGTTACAGAATTCAGATTTGATGTCGGGTTCCCAATCTGGTACTTAGCTTTTCCTGAAAATTCTTAAGCTCTGCTCTTGTCTAAACTTTAGTTACTAACCCTATACTGGTTCTGACCTTAATCTTTGCCTCCTACTTTGCTTTTTTGTTAGTTCTGATCCACTCTGTGTTCCTGCAAGAATCACAATCCTGCCTTACATTAGTATCTGGAGTTTCACATTATGCCATAGTGGATGTAAGATTCTTGTTGCCTTCATATCATAAAGTCTGGAGCCCCAAAAGGGTGTAGGTAAAGACCAGATGCAGCTGGGCTTTTCTGCATTCCACTGAAAGGATTATGTGGCTTCCCCTACTGGGTCTGCAAATTACAAACCTTTATAGCTACAAAGGATTTCAGCTCTAAGGCATTTCCTTGACTTTTAGACCAATACAAGCCTTTATGAGAACAGAATATATGGTCCCAGAAAATAGCCTTTTCCCCCTTCCAGGCATTAAATAACATGGAGGTAGACTGTATGACAGTATATCGCATAAATGTTGAATACTAAACAATTTATTACTTGCAAAAAAACACTCTGATGTATTTTTCCATTAAAGATGTGCTGTATTAAGAATAACTGAAGGTACTAATTTTGAACATTTTTCGAGTTCTCTCATCTCAATCTGTAACTAACTTTATCCATTTAGGGATCATTAGGAAAAAGAAGTGGTCACTGAGTGAAAAAAGAAGCTTTTGAAGAGGAAGTAGACATGCTTGTGAATTAAATAGTGAACTGAAAAATCGTGCCAAAGATAAATACATCCTTTACAAGGAAAGGAAGCTCTCAATGAAGATTTAATTGTATCACTTCAAATAGACCTGTCTGTTCAACTTAAATCAAGTTTTATGCGAAGCCAGGCATTATTTGAGCTGAATGCTAAAAGTGTTCAGCTCAGAACTAAAAATAACTCGGGTACCTGCCCTTGACATAGAAATGTGGCACTGGCAACATTCTCCTTTCAGATCCCTCCTGGAACTTATTGGAAGAGCCACAATGTTAGCATTTCTGTGTTCTCTGAGACAACTAGGATCATAGAATCCTGGTAGTCGATCATCTCTGTTAGCGCTACCTCTCTGGCTTCCTGCACCACTGCTACTTTAACAGAGGTGATCTATTGAACCCTTTTCTTTTCATTGAATCTTTCTTTGGAGCTTCAGACATTGAATAAATCTTTTATTTGTTCCTAGTGCTTAAGAATCTTTAGGATGTGCCATACATATACTGTAGTTAGCCACTCTTTGTGTGCATACCTTGATATCTTGTGTTTCAATACTCTACCCCATTTTGATGCCTGAAGGGGACCATTCCAAGCAATGCATTTTCCAGGATAGTCCACAACGGATCTTAACCATCAGCTTTGTCCCAGCCATTGGAGTTTAAGGGAAAGTCAAATACTTTCAATCCTAAACACATAAATGATGTACCCCTTTGTCCTGCTGACATTTGTGTAATGAATACCTGCCGCATCTGCAATATGGCAGTGGCCACATCCTGCCATGCCATAATGTGATGCACACAGTGACATAATTCTAGCCCAGCAATGGCCCTCCACTTTCATATATGTTTTTAAAAGATTAAATGATATTATGTAAAAAAAAAAAAAAAAAGTGGATGAAAATCCTCCTTCAAAAATGTAAAAAGTACTATACCTGGATAATTCCTTTAATGTTCCTTTAATTAATTAATATTAACATTCCATTAATATTCTAATATTTTTCTTTTTCTTTTTAGGTAACCTGAGAGTCTCATTCCCTTTATGTATCTTCAGCATTTTTGTCTGAATCCTTGCTGCAGAGGTTTATGTTTTCATCCCTTTAATACAACTTTATTCTACTTTTTATCTCAATTATCATGATAATTTGTTGCACAGTGCGTTGCAGTATTAAACAATGGCTGTACCTAGGTTAGACCTTTTTTTTTTGGCAGTTTCCACTAAGTTTAATATGGACTTTAATCTGGTCTGGAGGCCTTTAATTCCTAGAGGCAGCCTTGTTCCTATTCACGGAGTTGATTGGTGGAACTTTAGGGGTGGGGTTCTTTGTTCTCTATTTAACTTGTTGTTTGTAACTGTTTTGCACATTTGATAAAGAGCAGCCAACCTGAAACATATCATTGGCAGAATAAATTTGTGGCCAAGCCATTTGTTTGCAAGCAACTCTATTATCTCTACTGAGGGGGTTAGTCACTAAAGTCTGAATTGTTGCGTATAGGTGTGAATTCACCGGATAAAGACAGTCACAATAGGCTGCTACTGTCGCAGACGCATCTTTATAATGAGAATATTGTTGCAGTCACAACTTTATTATGGGAAAATTGTCGCCATCTTAACTTTAAAAAATTGTTACAACTTTACAATGGGGAAATTGTTGCGGATTTGCTATGGGAATCCGCTGTTTGAGAATTCAAATGTCGAATTCGCACCTTAGTGAATAACCCCCTCTTCAATGTTTATTGCATCATGGAAAGGATGTGTGGGACTGTATGTTCCTTAATGCAGCCTGGAGACCATCGTTCCTAGACTCAATACTATATCACCTTTAGGCTAGGTTCACACTAGTGTATTATGCACAGCGCATAATACGCTAGTGTGAAAAGAAAAAAATATGGCTCAATGCAAGCCGATACTACTTACCTAGTTCAGAACACACTAGTGTATGATGTGCATATGCTGGATTCAGAATGCTGTGTGTCGCATTTTGGCCAGCGTATTATACACTGCACCCAAAATGCAACCACACGGAAAGTGATATGAATGCCACTGTCGCTGGTAAGTTCAAAGGAAAAATATGCTCTGCGTATTTTTCTTTTTTTTTCACACTAGCGTATTATGCGCTGAGCGTAATACACTTGTGGGAACCTAGCTTAACATGCACCTACATTGTTTATCTTTATGACTTCACAGAACGCTGTTTATAGCTACATTTATCTCATGAATAATCACGTAATCTTATGAGTCCTTTTTTACTGCACATAACCGTGTTCTCCATTTAATCAAAATGTTAGTACTGACTATGGTGTGCCACTATATTGTTTGTGATGCAAATCTGATGCATAATTCAACATTTGAACAACTCCAAACACCTGAGATTCCAGTTAAACAACCGCAGGCATGTTCCATGGGCAATGTAATCTGCCTGAAAAAAAACTCAGTAGTCATAATCCTCTTACCTCCTAGAAAGGGTTTTGTTGGCATCAAATGCCACAAACTTGTCACTAGGCACTTTGGTAAAGCCAGATAGTAGGAACGCTGGAAACAGTATTAACGCTTCTGTCACACTGTACTGTTTGGTGGAGCACACAGCTTAACAAAGCAGATCTTTACGTTTGGAGGAAACTTTGGCATGACAGGTAAGTAGGGCTTCTCCTCAGTTTAAAAGGGAACTAAACACTATTAATGAATTTGTTTTTTCTTTGTTTTTTTTTTTTTTACAATGTATTTATTTTTTTATTTTCAAAAAATGCCTGATGATTTTGGGGGAGTGGATAGGACTCTTTAGTGGAAATGGTGTATTATGGTCTTACCCCAGTTAAAGTATAGGGTGATATTCATATTGTCAGACCTGGGAACTTCTCAGGTTTCACCAGGAGCCTCATTGACTAAAGTCCGAATAGTCGTGTAGAGTTGTGAATTTGCCTCAATATTCTTCACTTCCCCATGTTTCATATTTTTTTGTGCAAACTCTGCAAATTCAAAGAAAACAATATCTAACCGCTTCTATCCCCTGCTTGTGAAAAAACCGGGTGCTCTGGAAGACACGGACAGTTTGTCAGCAGCAATATATACACGAATCCGGCACTCCGTACAAAAAGTTAAAACTTTTCTTTTTATTATATCCACATGGGTCAAGTTAAAACATAATAAAAATACAACGAATAAAGCCTACGAGTTTCTCCATGATTAAGCGCCGTAGGCTTTATTCGTTGTATTTTTATTATGTTTTAACTTGACCCATGTGGATATAATAAAAAGAAAAGTTTTTGTACGGAGTGCCGGATTCGTGTATATATTGCTGCTGACAAACTCTGTAAATTGAAAAATAAGCAACCAATTTGTGCAACTACGTAAGTCACGAACTTACAAAGCTTTTCGCATTGTTTTGCATGTGCATTCACAGGTACTTCTATTGACATAGCTGAAGAGTGATGCAAAGATGCATGTGCGACTATTTGCACTTTGACTTCGCCACTTTAGAGCGGGGGGGGACAAGCATATTTTTCACTTAGTCAATGTTGAGATGGGAATTTGTGATTATTTTGCCGATGCGACTCAAATTGTAGCAAAGTAAATTCGACAGGTGAATTTGCACGTTAGTCAATATGGCTATTGGTTTGCAAGGTGCCATAATTCCACCCCCTACCCCACACAAATCCTTCTCTAGGGCCCTCACAGCAACTCAATTTGCAGGTATTATTATGGCCCATTCCCAATATTTTTTTCGTATTTAACCATTTTTTATATAGCGCCGATATACTGAATTACACACACTTTACAGAGATTCACCATTCACTTCAGTCTCTGCCCCATAGAGCTTACAATCTAGTTTCCCTATTCAGTCACACACAGATGTTCAGTATGTATTTGGATTACGGATGGAAACCGGAGTACCTGGAGGAAACCCATGCAAGTGTGGGGTGAACAAACAAACTCAATGCAGGTGAAGTCCAGGGACCCAGCGTTGCAAGGCAGCAGTGCTAACCACTGAGCCACCACACTACCCCATTGCATCAAACCACACCCCTCGACAACCCCTCCCTTTACCCCAGGAAAAACACAAAATTTACCTAGAGATCTATTTGCTGAGTGGGAACCAGACAATGAATTGTTGAAAAAAAATTATTAATATTAATTTTAATATTTCAAAAAGCATTGCTGATAAATTTCAAATATTTATAATGGGCACACTTTTCAGTGTTTTACAGTTATGTTCATCCTCCAATTCATATTGATATCCTTTTTTTGAGTAGAAAATGAATCTGACTGTAGCTAAATGACAGGACCAACTCCATAGGGAATAATGGTTTAAGGCAGGTGAGCACTTTTGTGTGATGAAGTTTGCTTTGAACAGGTTTTTAAATTGGTTACAATTTTTCAGGATGTGTCTGATTGGAAGAAACTGAAATCAGCTGGTCCCAGAAGCAGTTGCTACCTATAGCCTCTACCTATAGCCTCTATATTCCTCTTTACTCATTATCCAAAAAAGAATATGTATCACAGACAGAGGAGAAGTCTAAAATATGTTCTCTAACATTCTCTGCCTAGGAATAAAGTTAGATATTATTCAAACAAAAGGTAAAAGTTTGTACGATTTTACAGAGGATAAAATCCCACTCCAAATGCAACAGATAACACTTTACTAAAGCCTAAAGAATACACTTACTGAGAAGTCAGCAAGAGAAATTCTTTGCCGCTACAGTGCATTGCAGAAGGATTGAGTAAGCCATTTGCAGTAGGATTGGGTTCCACCACCAACGTAATTAAGAACTGTGACAGGGACAAGAATTAACAGGAGAGATGTGTTCCCTCAAATGAATGATTGATTGCAGCAGGTGTAAAAGTGTCTGTTGTAGAACACAGCATTAGGAATCAGTGGCCAGTCATGAAACTGGAAACATAGCAACCTGCCAATGTGAATAACAGTATTTAGGTATTTACTATAGAGACATAACTATACACACATAGTAACTATGTTTATAATTTTATCTGATCGTGCGTACATATGTACGTTTACACAATGTGGAAAGATCACTGCATTCTATCTGATTGTGTGCCTAGACGCAAAGCTATCAACTCATTTCTGAGTTAATGAACATGATGAATTAAAGTATTTGATAACAGTGATGATTTGGGGGTTCAAGCAATTTATTTTTGCATATTTATTTATTTATTTATATGCAGTGCAGGTACTTTGTCAAATCAACTGTTTTTTTTTAATTCATTCCCAGAATTTAAGATGACACTATAGGAACGGGAAATCTAATTCATTGTAATGTAATAGCGGATTTTATTAACAGGTAGAGCCAGAGGGGTGAAAAATCCACTGGATTTCTTGTCATAACACTGTAAATATTATAGTGACAAAACATGCAATATCGATGGAATGATTTGGGGGGTTTTTCAGCCACCACAGGGGGAAAAGTGCATAAAATGTATGTTATGTTGTGAATAGAAAATGCAATTTTTATTTCTTTATTTTGGGCATATATTTTGTACAGAATTGAATTGGAAGACCAATATTTTATAGACCTACTAAATAGTGAAGAGCAATTAGAGGCAGTGTCTACTGCTGTTATATCAGCTATTTGTTTACTGTAGATTCTGGAGCAGATAAACAATGATTCCAGTTAACCAATGCAGAGCGAGTAAACACTGTTTCATGGTTTTGATAAATTGTAGCTAATGATTGCTTATTATTGCTTTATGGTCAATTTAAATATATAAAGTTCTGCCTGTATTAGCAGATTAAGCCAATCCTCCAAAATTTTCTTTTAGAACATTTTTTTTTGCAATAGAAAATATGTTTTACTTCTTTTTTTTTTTTTTTTTTTTTTTTTTTTTTTTTTTTTTTTTAAATAAAGATTTTTATTGAAATATAACATACAATAAACGAGTTTTAATACAAATGTTATTTAACACGTTTAACATCAATATTGTAAATTTTTTTCATATGCATTAAATACGATCATCAAAAATAAAAACAATAATAAACAAACAAAAAAAAAATCTTAAACATCTTTGGCTTTGTGTTTTAATGAAGACTAACTTTTTTTGAGGGGTAACGGGTATAGGGAAGCACACAGAGAATGGAGTTATGTTGGGTGGGGGGGGAGTGGGTGGGGGAGGGGGGATAAGGGAAACACAGCTTGTCTCTAGATATCCTTTAAAAACTTTTGGGTAAAATCCTCAGTATTCTTAGAAGATGTTTTGCTTCTTGTATTAAAACGAGAAATGACAAAGTTAGTCAAAAGTTTGGGTTTTTAGGTGACATTAATCTGGAACTATAATACAGTACGGTATATAGGGGAATATTACTGGTGTAGTTGGTAAAATATTTTCAGGCTCATTTTGGATTTGGTAAACTTCAATTAATTAGTTTATAGCCAACATTCATTATTTTGACTAAAAATAAGTAGATTTGTATAAGCTAATGGTGGAACTTGGTTCTTCAGCTTGTTTATATATTCTTGGATCCAACCTCAGGTAATATTCCATATAATAAACATAAACTGTGGAACCCCACATCTATAAGAGGCTCCACAAAAAGCAGAACAAAATTGCACAAAAAGACATTGAGGGTGAATTCTTCAACAGGGACAATCTTTCTAGAAGTCTAGTAACCCATTGCAACCAATACAGTGTTAGCATTCACTAGTATTGGAAATGTAGAATTCTGAAAGACAAATTATGATTAGCTGCTATGGGTTACTAGACCTCTATAAGTGATTGCCCTTGTTGATGAATAACCCTCATTATATTTTCTATTTTTATTTATTTTTAGCAACAGTTCCAGTGAAGGTGGTGAATTCAGACCAATGGATTATGATCACTCATTACCACTAGACTATATATGAAAAGTCATCCTAGAGTAGGGGGGTTATCAGCTCAAGAATTACTCAAATTTTGTACCTTTCCCTCCTATGACACTGGAGAAAAGAGTCCAATCCAATGTTTACTTTTTTCTTTCGCAGAATCTACAATATTTTTTTCACTGGAACTGAAAGGAGTTCATCTCCGTATGGATAACCTCTTTCAGAGATGTTTACAGCTCTAGGTATTTATGAAAGAAAAATGCAACTATTCTACTCACTGTTCCATCTGCATTCGCAATATATAGCATTGTAATAGAGTTCATCAATAGTCTTCCAGTGATATTTCCGTATTGGTGCTTATTTAGAAATGTCTCTTTCTCACTGTTGCATGTGTGGAAGGGTTTTACCCAACTGAAATGTGGAACAAAGCCTTTATACATCCTGTAGTTAACCCCCCAACTACTGTTACATCAATACAACATGCAGAAGAGCTAGAATATATCTTTACATTCTGAATAAACATAGCCTTTTGGTTGTAAAGACCCTCTTACCATCCATGGAATTATATCTAGGTCCTGTAGCTGCCTCCTTCTGCTGGCAGCAATACATACATGCTTTGTTCCACAGTTCATTTGATTTTAAAATCAAAAAGTAATCAGTTGCACATTGTGCAATTATGCAGATACTTTGTTTCGACCTTTGTTGCCATTTACCTTTCTTGGTTCTTCGTTTGGCAGTAAATATGGAATTGGTCCAAGCATTCCTTCTGTGGTAGGATCTGGTTTGATCTGACAGGTGGGGATTCCTCTGTAATATCAAGTTAATGGAAGTGCTTTGCTTGCAATGTCAAATTCATGGGGCAGATTTTACTTTTGTATTCTGATGAAACTGTTCTCCTATCAGGCAGTCCCGAGTAAAATGTGTGGGGTTGACTTAAAAGGTGGTGTATGACTTTAGTTTTACCAGGTAGGAATTCAGATATTTTTTCCTAAAAGTGGTTAATACAAATAACACATTCAAGAGTCCACTTCTTTGACAATACAGAACACAAAAACACCTGTGCACAGTTCAATTATATAACACAAAATATAGATTTAGCATTGACAACATTTATAGCTGGCCTTTATTTTCTGCAATCTTCTTCTTTCCCACACATTCCACCTTTAGCTTGGAGACACTTCGTGGTTTGCCTTTCCTGATTTTTGGAATTTGATGTAGGGAATAATTTAGATTTCCCTTTCTAGTCACTAAGGTAGTTACTGTTTTGAATCTTTGCTGTTGCTGGACCATACATTCCACTGTACATGTCAGTGAGTGGGGTGCCTCTGTCAGGCCTTCCCCATTATCTGATCCAGACCAAGGGTGTGTCAATAACTTCCCCCTTTTTAAAGGATGGCTTAAAGAGGAATCTCTCACTCTTGGCCCTCCACTCATTAAGCCTGAAATTAATTCACGTGTTTAGGTAAGGAAGTGAACTCCAGTTTCAAATTTGAATTCTGTTCATCAGCAGAGCCAAGTTACTCTTAAAAAGAGTGAAATTCCAAGCATTCCAAGCAAATATTACAACAAATAACTTACATCACTAACTTGAAGGGAGTTAATGATCAAAGTGAGCATTCCACTGTCAAAGTGAATTCTCATCACTTTGGTTTGCTACGCTTTGATTCTCTACTCCTTATTGACTAAATAGAAGATTCCCATAGCAAATTTGAGACCACGACAGCATTTCCATAGTGAAGTTGCGCCCACAACAGTCTATTGTGTAGTGTGCGATTGTCATTAGCTTGCATATTTTCCACATCGCAGAGTTTGCTAAATGCCCGAATCCAGAGAAGTGGAGAATATTTGCACCTTTACGTGACAATTTGGACTTTAGTCAATAACTCCCTATGACTATCCCTCATAGAGACCCTCTGCATAGGTCTTGACTGGATTTTGAGAAATATGGGTCACCAGGTCCAGTCTTAAACACTTCTCTTAAGCTTCTCTATGAAATTCTCCTGCTTCAGGGACATACTGTACAAAACCAGCAGTTCTGATTATTGTAATAATCCCAAAGGGAGCGAGCTGTCACGGTACTCACGGTCTATTGCGTGGTTGGCGTCCATGTTTGCCGCGATTGGCGTCCATGTTTGCCGCGGTTGGCGTCCATGTTTGCCGCGGTTGGCATCGGCGTCAGTATATGTTCCGACGGTTATTGGCTATGGTGACTACTACGGGATTGGCGTCTGACGCAATCGGGTTTCCTGCGCTATTCCCGCCTCCTACCTATAAATATGCGGCAGTCGTATCCACCAGCGCCCGAGTATAAACTCTGTTTGGGTTTTCCATGTTTGTTCCTGTTATTACTATTGTGTTCCGGTTCTGATCCCTGGCTTGTCTGACTACTCTGCTCTCTATCCGTTTGACCTTTGGCTTGTCTCGACTACCCTGCTCTCTACCCGTTTGACCCTTGGCTTGTCTCGACTACCCTGCTCTCTACCCGCACTGACCTCGGCTTGTTTCCTGGAATTCGTACTACTCTACCAGCACTGACCTCGGCTTGTCTGACCACGTATTGTTCCTTCTCCCACAAGGGACAGCTATCCTAGGGACCGCGACCTGGGAAGACCCTGCAGCGCAGTCCACATCCCCTTGCGGGGGTCAATGGTGAAAACCAGGGTTTTCCTTAGACTCCGCGCCTTAGGAATAGCTTGTGCCAAGTCCCTTTGGGCAACTACTACTAAAGCTTCAATCTCCACGCAGGTTTCCCCTGCACTTCCGTTACACGAGCTCCCATGGGAAGATTTTACCATAAAAGCAGGACATTCTACTAAGAGATAAATAGTACTAACTGACCATCTACACATACCTCTTATGACTGGTGTGTAGGTTTGAAACCTGTATGTTACATGTGATGCACAATTCCGTCACCTATGCATGAAACAGTTTGTTCACAAACGAGCTGCAATATTCCTGTTGATCATGTCATTATCTGCATTGATTTCTGCTTAGATTTCTTTCAGATCCATTTTATAACAACTTCTGACTGGAAGTAAAGATGTTAGCTCATTAAACAGATCATTAGAGGTCAGGAAGAGTATCCTAGTTAATTATCTCTTGGTGTGAAACCAGTTAAAAAACTAGAAACAAATTGACAAAGCTCAATTGACATCACCAAATCCATAGGAAAATTCAAACCTTCCTACTGGTCCAGTTACACTGAAAACTACCCATTACTCCTACTTATGTTGCATTATATAAAGCACAGTCACTCAGTTATAATAGAAATTCAGAGTAAAAGAAGTGTATACAGGAGCCCATTTAGAGTGGAAATGTTCCAGCAGTACAGTACTTCAGTACAGTACAGGCGCTTCACTCTATTGCCCCTCCCTACATTTCCTCTCTCGTATGCCCATACATTCCTCCTCATCAACTGCGCTCCTCCCAAAGCAACCTGTTTTGCGTGCCATGCACCAATACTGCCCTTTCTCGTCTTAAACCATTTTCTCTCTCTGCCCCCCACATTTGGAATTCTATGCCCCTTTATCTTCGTCAGGAACATTCCCTCCGCACTTTTAAAGCCAAACTGAAACCCTACCTTTTGGAGTACTAGCACTGATATTTATCACTGATTTTTATGTATATATTTTATTTAATACTTAGCCATTTATGCTTAATATTTGTATTTATTTATGGACTTCTGTTTCAACACATTGTCACAGCTCTTATTACCTGTCTATTTGTGTATGTAAGTCTTCCTCCCATTTAGACCGTAAGCTCTACGGGGCAGGGACCTCCAACCTCTACATAGCATTTAAAGTGATGTATCCTTGTGATCTTATACTTGTGTTGTTTAATGCAATTTCCCATGTCTGTATTTTATTTTTATTCTGTACTGTACAGCGCTGCGGATGTTTGTGGTGCTTTATAAATAAAATTATACATACATACGTACATACATACACTACTGTGAATTTCCCACCATTACTGACTTCCCTACAATGTTCAGTATGTACACTGAAGCTCAGTTAGGATTCATGATCCCTGCTCTATATCTTGGCTTGCCAATATCTGCTCAGTCACTAGGTTCATAGATGGTCTACACACATAACCCATGTAATCAAATGGATCTTTAATCCCATATCAAAGAACACATCCATTTATGGTAAAACAATACTGCAAGTAATATCCATCATCCACAAATGCAAATTTAAAACAGTCTTTAATGGATCAGTTACGCCAGAACAAACTCTTTGGATTGGCAGGCCCCATGCTAGGTGTAGCCAAAATGTGCTTTCTGGGGCACTTCATAAATAAGTATTATCTAAATTCCCATAGGGAACAAAAGGACTAGGTGGTGGTATGTTTCCTTAACATATAAAAGATGACTGCCCCCACAAGAAGGAGAAACAATTTCAAAATTATACAATTTAGGAATTGTCCTTTAAAGACAACTTTTTTACCAGTATTAAGTAAGAATAACTGCCCTAAGAATCCAAATGATTGTCTTTCTGGGCCTTTAAAAAGATAGTAACATCAAAAACTGAAAATGTCTCAAATGCATTTATGGTTACCATATATTCAATCTGTGCTTTCAAACATTCTAAATGCAACACTGCAGGAAAATAGGCTGAACTGGGTAGACTGGTGTCTTTTTTTCATCCTTATAAACTATGTTATTTTGTTACTATGTCTAGAAACTAAGATATTTAGCTATTTAACTGTAAAAATTGGGTTTTAGGGGGCACTTCCTGATTATATTTTATGTAAAGCGCCATAGAAAACAATGGGACTGGGTGAGGTCTGTTTAATCACATGGCTGTTATCAATAAAGCTGAGAACAAACAGGAATCGATCAAAAAGAAATAATTTAAATTCAAAAGATAACACTTTTACAAGTGCTGTTTTGAATAACTGCCATGCCAATACAAAGAGGAATTTGGATTTTTTTTCGGTGTTACTGGTCAATTAAAGGACTCCAACCTACCCCCTTTTTTTAGCTGTTTGTCAGAAACCTTGAAGGTTTGCAGGATAATCTTAGATTAACCAGAAATCTGATTCTTCATCTTTTCATTTCAATTTCCTCTGAGTTTTAAACTATTTAAATATATTTTTGCATCCCTCTTTTTTCTAAGTATGCACAAGTGTAATTTTTGCTACATGTGCCATAGTTAGTTTTGTTTTTTCTGAGTCTGAATTTCTGTATCTCTGCACAAATTGAAAAGCAGTTATCTTCCCTGATATAAATGTCCCACTGTTTTGTCTACACCTGAAAGAGAATGTTCCCCATATTAGTAATCTGCTTTCATTGAAATAGTCTTGTATTTAGTTTGCAAGTTAATTACTTTGAGACTTTTAACCTTCCGTTAAAATAATATAATTAGGATTATATGAATTGCAGTTCTCAAATGCATTGTTCTAATGATAATTGATATTAATTATGTGCCCATTCTGCCCTGACAGTTTGTACAGCTAACAGCATTTTTATTTAATTACTTGTGTTACCATTAAGTTCATATTCACAGGGCTATTAAGTCTCTGTTGAATAGCCATAACAGCAGTAACTGTCCTGATAGGAACAAGGGCCTTCCTCCAAGCAACAAGACTCAGTACCTGAATTACAAAAGTTTAATTGTGTTTCAGTTCATTTAAAAGGCTGATAAAGCACTTCCTTCAATAATATATTTAAAGTGCACTTGTCACCTCAAAAATAATACTAATTTAGGTTGTACTAATGAAATAAACGTTTTTGTAACTACATATGTATTTTTTTAAAATGTACTTTTATACAGCATTTCTCTCTGTCATCTTCCATTAGCCTGCATTTTCTTTCCCGAGTGTCAGGTTGGGCTAAATGATGATTGACATCATAGCTCCTCCAATCAGATCCCTGCTAGATTGTGATTTAAGGGATCTGATTAGAGGAGCTATAGCCTCCAAAAGGTGCAGTTTTTTTAAATACATATATATTTTCAACAACGTTTATTTCCTTAGTAGAACCTAAATTAGTATTAGAGTTTTGAGGTGACAGGGTGCACTTTAATGCTATTTATGTTGTGCCTATACCTACAACTAGAGGCTCCTGTTTTTAATACTTTGTATGTGGTCTTCACATTCAAGGTTCCAACCAAGAAAAAGACTTCTCATGTTATATCTATCATAATTAGGAAGAAATGACTCTTATTTATGGTCAAGAGGAATGTAGTCAATAAAATATTTCTTTCTTATAAATATTATTTTTTGAAGCAAAATCAAATCTTGTTTTACACAATAGGACCCCATTGTACTTATGTGTGTGTGTTTTTATTTGTATAATGGTGAACATTACAACAATATATTTATAGTGCAGACAAAGGTAATAAGTACTCAGATAGTACAGATGAAGTGATATAAACTGCCTGCAATTACATACAAAATGATGGAGGTCCCGGCCCCACAGAGCTCACAATCTAAAGAGAAGGGTCATTTGCAAATACAAATTAAAAGGAAGTTGCGTCATTATCTCAGAGGTGTAGTGCAAGCGTCTACGATAAATCTAAAATGCTGGAAACCAAAAATCTCTAAGATGTATGGGGGTTATTCATTAAGGTGCGAATTTGACTGTCAAATTCGCAGAGCGGATTCCCATACTAAATCTGCTACAATTTCCCCATTGTAAAGTCGCAACAATTTTTTAATGCTAATATTGCGACAATTTTCCCATAATAAAGTCGCAACTTCGACAATATTCTCATTATAAAGATGCAACTGCGACAGTAGCAGCCTATTGCGACTGTCTTTATCTGGCGAATTTGCACCTATACTCAACAATTCAGACTTTAACGAATAACCCTCGTAATATTTGAATTTAGCTTTAAAAACATGAGGGTCCGTTAGATGAACAGAGGTTGGACATCCTGGAACATATGGAGATATGAGAGGAAATGTAAGGTGTAGTAAAAGAGTGAAAGGCTTTGATGTTTAAAAGAATGACTTTGGAAATGATGTTGTTTAGTGGGAAGCTTAGGTTATGGAGAGGCCAATTCCCTGTGGGGATAGATTCTATCAGCAACATTCAGTCAGCGATGGGTCATCCAAGGCAAAAAGGTGATAGTGAGAGATTTGAGACTGAGTTCCATGAGCTGGTGGAGAAGTATCATCTACAGATGAGCAGATAACATCTCCCATAAAGAAGGGGTGAACAGGTAGAATCAGAGGGGACCAAGTGCAGATCTTTAAGACACCCCCTAAGGAATATAAGAAGTGATATTGGAAGGGCTTTAAGGTAAATTGATCTCAAATAAATAGGATGATAGCTTTTTTACTAAGTCCTTTCAGTGCAATAGTTTTTTTTAATGAAGAAGAGATATATAGAAAAATTGCCATCATCGTAGAAATAGGATTATCCATTGAGTAAGATTGAAGGTTAATAAAACCACTGACACCAAAAAAAGAAAATTGTTATTTGGATTGACATGGCAGTACTTGTATAAATAGCATAGGTAGAGATTTCTGACAATTGTTGGTTTGTGTTGTCTTTCTCTCTACTGGTTGCCGCCAAATATGGATTATCTAAAATTTCATGCATTGTTCAGGAAACAATAGGACCAAACAGGGAGTTGTGTATTTAACAGATAAAAAATGGCTGCAACCAAGCTCAAAATAATACAAATCAGGAATTCAACTTCATAAATAACATTTTGACCCCTACTATGTAGTAATAAATTGAATTTTTATTTTTCTAGTGTTAATGGTTCTTTGATTTTGACTATCAATAAAGAATTGCACTGGGCAAACTTAAATTTGCTTGCTCCACCTAAGAGCTACACAAATGGATCCACCCATGTACAATGGTAAATTGGTAAGATCCAGTCTACAAGACTGCAGGTTGCTGGGCAGGTCTAAGAGGATAATTCCCAGTATCCCTCTCTCTGTCCTCTACTAATTAGTCTGCTCCTACTGCTCCCCTCTCTCTGTCCTCTACTAATCAGTCTGCTCCTACTGCTCCCCTCTCTCTGTCCTCTACTAATCAGTCTGCTTCTACTGCTCCCCTCTCTCTGTCCTCTACTAACCAGTCTGCTTCTACTGCTCCCCTCTCTC
>WMED01004135.1:7643-21118 GCA_019650415.1 Pipa parva
CCCCCCCCCCCCCATCTTAGTAACCAACACACCAATATATCAGTAAAATAATCCAATTTGGCACAACATCAGCCTTTTAAACCGTATTGCTGGCTGCAAATGGGTTCAAAATGCTCTTTTAATAAATTCAGCTTATTTCACGGTTTCTAGTATTTTTCTTTTTTTCAATGGAGCAAGCAAAAATATTACAAGAAAGAAAAAAACAAAAAAACTGTCTACTAGAAAATGCTAAACAGAAAAAGTTAGCAATGTATCTGGTACTGCAAAAAAATAATAATAAAAAGTAGTGCTATTCTTGCTAAAATTATTAATACAAGAGGAATAACAAAGAGAATCATTGCACATTACTGCCACAAGATCTGGGCAAACGTTTGACATTAGATATGCATATATATGTTTGATGCTACATCACAGACTGTTTCTGGCGCTATATTAAAAAAAAAAAAAAAAGTTTAACATTGTCATGGATGCTTCCTGCGCGATGAGCTCAAGTCAAATGCTGGGTTATTGCACGTAAAGCGTACAGAAGTTCGGCCTGCATACGGGCTTCCATCAGAAGTAAATTCACATGCACCTGAAATTAAAAAAAAAAAAAAAAAAAAAATTAGTAAAAAACGTGCAGATAAAAAAAATGGAAACACAACTTGTGGCTGTCTCCCCTTAGCATGTGCTCTCGGATATTTCCAGATCATTTCATTTAGGGCAGCAGTCATCAAACCGTGGCTTGCGAGCCACATCTGGCTCTTTGGCCACGTTGTGCGATTCAGAGCTAGCTGCCCTCCCACCCACCCCCGGCCTTTGAAGTCTCTTGTGATGGGACATCAAAGGTTATGTGATTGTGATCTTACACGGTCCTCCCCCTTTGCGGCTCCAGGAGCAATTTGCAAAGGTGGAGGAGGGAGAGAAATGGCTCCCTCCTCTGCAAAGATTGCGGACCCCTGATCTAGGGAAACAAAAGTAATATTTAAGATTTCCCCAACTTCTAATAATTCACAGGCCTACAAGAAACTCAGAGATGCGCAGATCTGGCGGCCCAGTTTGTTCTATTTAGACTAAAGTCTCAGGGGGTTATTCGCTAAAGTGAGATTTCGACTGTTGAATTCTCAAACAGTGGATTCCCATTGTAAAGTCGCAACTGCGACAATATTCTTGTTACAAACCTGCGACGGTAGCAGTCTATTACGACTGTCTTTAGCTGGTGAATTCACACCTTTTTGCAATAATTCAGACTTCATTCATATTGATTATTGTGCAAGTTAAGATTTCATCCCCTTAAACTGATGTATTCCCAGATAAAACTGATCATTCTTTGAAACTGATGCGTTATTTTGAAAAACAAACAATAAAACAGTACCAGGATAGTTAGGGTATTGTTATTGGTTTTATTGTATCACCTCCATAGCCTTGTCAAATTACTCCCTTTATCTTTAAACATAAATAAACGTAAATGTCAAACTATCTGAAGATTCATTTTGTAGCCTTAACATTGTCCCTGCACGACAATGATCTTCTCATTGACCTTTCTTTTCTCCATGATCATTGAGGTACTTATAGAAAAAAACACCTAGGGACTACAGTATAGCATTCTTCCTTTATCATGTATTTTTATTCCAAAAAATCTAAAATCAAAAACTTTTATTTCAACGTGCAACAGCTCAGTGTTTTCCTTAAGCGTAGATATGGCTAGCCATACATAGATTTATACTACATATCACTATAACAAAATATACCATGAACATCACACAATATCAAAGTGCACCTGTCACCTCACCCAAAACTTTAATACTACTTAAGGTTCTACTAATGAAATAAACGTTTTTGTAAATATAGATTTATTAAAAAAAAAAATGTAAAAAAATACAACGTTTGTCATCTTCCCCGTCAGCCTGACTTTTCTTTCCTGGGTCGGGTGGGCGGGGCTAGATGATGATTTAGTTTATAGCTCCTCCAATCAGATCCCTTAAATCATTATCTAGCAGGGATCTGATTGGAGGAGCTATAATGTCAATCATCATTTAGTCCCACCCACCTGACTCGGGAAAGAAAAGTCAGGCTGACAGGGAATATGACAGAGAGAAACAATGTATAAAGTTACATTATTTAAAATACATTTATATTTACAAAAAAGGTTTATTTCATTAGTACAACCTAAATTAGCATTAGTTTTGAGGTGACACGTGGACTTTAACTATATTAACTCTGTAAAATCATTAGACATAATTGCTACACAGCAATCCACATCATTAAACAGCTAACTATCCCCCTGGTAACACTTTGTTGCTCTTTAGCAATGTAATATATACCAAGACTGTTGCTGTTTTGCCTGGTGTAATACAACTGTAACAACTGATGTGTTATAAAATCTCATCTTTTTATCTAGTGTAATCTACGTATATCCAAATGAATGGAAGATGTCATTAAAGCTATAACAAATGGAACTACTTAAGAGGCTAGCATGCCGCCTTCTCTGCGCTGCCTATATTTAGTTAGCATAATCTGCTGTTATCAGGGTTTATGACATTGCCTCATTTTCTTTTTCATCATCTGTATTCACCTTCATACTGATCACAGCAGAATCTTAGTGTATCACCTGTTCCATATTCCAAGTGATGCTGCAATCTGCCAGTCTACTTACTGAGGGTGTACTCCTTCCAAAAATCACATTTAGCTTACATGTACAGCCACACATTTTACATTTAACACATTAAAAAGGGACACTAAAGCCTGTTAAAGAAGTACTTTCTATTTATTGGCCACCTAGTATTAAGTACAAGTGTTATGACAGGTTTATTTTGCAAAATAGTCATAGCAACAGAAGAAAAAAAAAAAAAAAAAAAAAAGCACTCTGAGCTTATCCGAGCCCTTCCTTCCTTAGTCAAGGGCTATGCTCACTAACTGAACATGCTCCCTCCCCCTGAAACTAATTAAAATTCACTTTCTCCAGAAAACTTTGTGCAAGGCAGCTCAGAGACTGAAACCTGGAGAAAAGCAGCCTAAAACCGCTCAGAGCCAAAAGCTACTCAGTAATTTAAATGCTGCATACAAGTAAAAGTCTGCACAGAGGTAACAGGAGGAGGGGCTAGGATTAGCTGAGAACCTCTGCTCTATGTGCTTGTTTTTTCTTTTATTGCAATGATTATTCTGCAATATAGGAACACCCTGGTCAGTGTCACCCTGGCTGTTTTGTAGCTGAGCTGTTTTTAATCAGGCTCATTATTGTCTATAGTGCAACACAAAGTGGTCAGTGTGATTTATCCTATAAAAAAAATTGGATTCTATTTTTCCCAGCAATGTAGGGGGCTGTCTTTTATTATAGAGTCCAAAGGCTCAAAAGCTTCACTACATAAACTGCAATGCTATGACAGATAAGGACATTAGCACAAAATAAAAACAAATTGTGCATTTTCTAAAATAAGATGGAACACCACCCAATGGAATCCTGCTGTCTATTCCTAGCAGAGTGCTAATCACAGTGTTTTAATCTGTTTTGCAAATACAAAGTTTATGACAAAGGGAACGAGGTGAAGGTCTGACTACAATGTACGTACCTTCTCCGAGTGTTTAAACTGCCGCCAGTAGCAATCATACATACGCTTGGTGGCCCGCTCAGGGTAGCAGGTGACTGTTTTAATGTAAACCTTCAGACTGCGCTCCAGTAACTGATTAACTTCCCCGTAATCATAATCATCGTACCTAGGAGAAAAAAAAAAAAAAAAAAAAAAAAAAAAAAAAAGAAGACATGCCGGGTATGTGAAATTAACTCTTTATAGCTTCATTAAAATGAACATATTTCTACAAATCTGGATTAGAAAGAGAATGGCCTTTGTTCTTTTGCTCTTCTGCAATTGCAGAATGGTAATGTAGCTATATTACATGAGATGCAAATAATAAATGTTCCTTTTTATACAATGGGATGGCATTTTCCATTAGATCTGGAAGAGTTAAGCAAGCTGGACCACAGCAATCCTTTGTATGTAAGGGACCAACCATCACTACAGAGATCCATGGGATATGCAATGGTTATAATTTAAATTCTTTTACCTAGAGAGTTGTATGCATGGCCCTTGCTTTACAAGGCTAAAGGATTAAAGTAAATCCCTAAATCAGACATCTGCAATACTGATGGTTAAAACTTTACAGCAATACACATGATATAGTCATAAGCTCAAAACATGCCAACTGGTTAAAAGGTTGCACCAATGGACCCATACCTGATGCCAAACATACAATGTACATAATTAAACAAGGCTCTTCTCAACATAGTGGTATCCACATCCTCATGTGTTGCCATAGTATTGTATGTGAGGTTATACACCATGCGGAACTTGTCATCTAGAAGGTGTCCAATGTCAGAGTAAAGCCTGTTAACCTGAGAGAATCCATGATCTTTCCAAGAGTAGTCCTGTACAGTGAAATCATACACACAGTGTTAGCAGGAATACTGATGATGTTACAATAACAAAACAGGTCTACGTGCTACTAAAATGGATGTAGGATAAAGAGTAATGTAAAATGTAGTTAGGGCGAAAGGCAACAATAATCATTTCTTTTAATTTTGCTTAATGGTGGGAGTAATTCATGGGACTCAAACAGCTGGGTATTTCTGGCAAATAAAACATTAATAACAGTTTAAAGCTGGGTTTCAAGATGTGGATGTAGAATAATTGCAAGGAGTACAATGTTTTGTCTGACATTCTTAGGTTTACACAAGGTTCTCAAATTATTAAATAGCATCAGTTTATTAGCAATAAGATAAGCACCTGTTTTCCAGCCAAAAAAATGTCACGACTATATACATTTGTTAATATGCCAAATTGAATATATATAAATATCTTACATGAGCTCGGAAGGTGGGCAGGTGCTCCTCTCCACGTCTTGCAAAATCTTTATAGCCAAAACCTGGATCTTCAATATAACGAGAGACGTTTGACATGGAGATTACCTCGTCATCAAAAGCTGTGAAAATGAAATGTAAGTCATCATAGGCAAACAAAAAAACTCCTAATAGCTAGCTTTTGCCCTTTATATAATGCTTTACTGCCAAAAGTAGACAATTTAATAGCATTCATTGTTCTGGTTTATATGATCTATGGTTAAGTTAGAGAGCATGTGGCATGTACAAATTTATCTTCACTATAGTTCTGGGACACAACTGATGTAAAAGTTTTCAAAGGATTATTATACTTGTTGAAAAAAAACAAAACAAAAAAAAACATTCCCCTATATTAATGTCTTTGGGTACTTCAAAAATAAATAAATACACACATCTTATTAAATCTATATCTGCAAAACACGGGGTGGTAGCATTATGTTGTGGGGTTGTTTTGTTGCAGGAGGGACTGTTGCACTTCACAAAATAGAAGGAATCATGAGAAAAGAAGATTATGTGGTAATACTGAAGCAACATCTCAAGACATCAGCCAGGAAGTTAAAGCTTGGGCGGAAATAGGTCTTCTAAATGGACAATGATCCGAAGCAAACTGCCAAACTGGTTACAAAGTGGCTTAAGGATAACCAAGTCAATGTTTTGGAGAGGCCATCACAAAGCCCTGATCTCAATCCTATTAAACATTTATGGGCAAAGCTGAAAAGGCAGATGGGAGCAAGGAGACCTACAAACATGGCTCAGTTACACCAGTTATGTCAGTAGAAATGGGCTAAAATTCCTATCAACTATTGTGAGAAGCTTGTGGAAGGATATTCAAAAAGTTCGACCCAAATCATACAGTATAAGGGCAATGCTCCAAAATACTAATGAAATGTATGGAAACTTTTGACTTTGCAGAAAGTATTAAAAATGCCTTAAAAAATTCTCTCTCTCATTATTCTGGCATTTAGTAAATATAAATAATTTAGGTAATCCTAACTGACCTAAAACAGGTAAGGTTTGTTCTGATTTCATGTCAGATAGTGAGAGAAACAGGCATATGTGTCTATATAGTGTATGTAAACTTCCAGTGACTGCCAACATCACTACTATCTGCACAACACATTCCAGCCTCAAAGGTTTTATATATAGAAACTCCCGAAAGGACCAATGGGAGTTATTCCTACTTCCTAGTGGGCCGGTCTGACACTGTTTATAGTTTTTTTAAAAAAAGTTGTGTGTTATTCTGAGCTGTTAATCCTGCCATCATCCACTGCTTGATAAACCTTCACTTACAAAATAAAGTTTAAAGAATGTAATTAATGTTGAAATCTGTTCTGTAGAGTAAAAGAAAGAAATATGTTCATTTTGGAATATAAATATATACACTATAGCAGGATAGCGTTTCCACTTTTACTAATGTAATGATTTCAGGGTCATAATCTTCCTAAATGGAAGCCATCTTTGAAGTGCACATGGCCAGCTCAGGTTGTATGTGTGCTAAGAATTAGCTAATTGTTTAAGATATTACAAATGTCAATTTCATAGAAAAGTATCTGTTAGACATCAGACAACCTAGGATGCAGTGTAGTTAGTATTTTCTGTAGCTAAGCATTTCTTTAGAGCTCTAACAGCAAGTTACTAAGCAAATAAAGTTCATTTATCTACAAAGAGAGCAGTTTATTCCTGGAGAGGCAGGTTGTTACTTGTGTAACTAGCTGCTATGCAGGTAATTACAAGATGGCTGACTGCATCTGACCTTGGTAATTCTCAGACGACTCCACAGCAGCGTCAGTGAGGGAGAGGGAGAGCCAGATGGCATTAGCTGCTATCTCTCAATGTTAATACAACAATCAAAGTAGCTTCAGAAATTATCAGCTTCATTAACATCAGTTTGCATAAGAAGGGAGCACGTGTTGGGACACCTGTCCAAATCTAACGCCAACTACTGAGTCAAGAGATGAATCAATGGACACGAGTCTAGCCAGAGCTGACCTCACCACTGTGGACAGACTGGTAAAAATAAATAATGGGAATGTAATTATTTTCTTAGCAATGTTTGTAAGCACATAAAAGGAGTCGACTTGCAGCTTTTTAGATATGAACAGCCAAATGGACTAAAAAATTTCTTATATGAACGAATTCCTTGTGTTTATTTTACCCTCACTGATTTGCTTTTAGCAAGTGACACAAAATAAGTATAAAGTTAATTTTAAATGCTCATAACCTAGGTGTGTTTTGCCCTTTAGTTAATCGGCAGATGTGGGAACTTGCAGGGTATCATCTGGAGACTTTGGGGGTAATTCAGCAAAGTGCAAACTTATCTCCCAATCCTTTGATTCACATCGCCAACACTGTTACGCGCTCACTTTTGTCCTACACGCGGACATCAGCAAACGCTTTAAAGGTATTCAAGTCTCGGTGAGGCGACTCGAGTGGTCGAGAGGAGACTGGAATACCTTTAAAGCGTTCGCTGTTGTTCGCGTGTAGGACAGAAGCAAACATGTAACAGTGTTGGCGAGGTGAATCGAAGGATTGGGAGGCAAGTTCGCACTTTGCTTAGCAAACTCAGAGTAATTCAGCAAACACTGGGTCTGTGGGGAAACTCAAGTTCTCTGACCCGATTACTTTTCCTAAAGCTCTACCCTAACACCTACTCCAGCGGTGGCAAACTGAGGGCACACAGAGCCCTCTCTGTGGATATGTGCGCTGTCACCACTCATGGTATTTCAGATTCCCCCAGTGAGCAGGTGGTCTTTCAGTGCAGGCTACGGACCTGACCTGACAGTTTTCAGGTCATATTCGCGGCCTACGCTGAAAGGCCGACACAGGCGCAATGACATCACTCACCAGCAACTGCACTTCAGGAAAAGGAGATGGTGAGTGAAGTCACCTTTTTGGAACTCTGTGCCGAAAAGGCTTACCAGCACTGCTCTAGTCCATTCCATCCCAAACCAACCCAATTCCTGTCAAGCCACATAACCCCACCTCTTCTGACGTCACTTGGGCTCTTTGGTACCCAAGAGTTCCCAGGTATGTTATTCAGTTCATGCAAGTCTTTGATTAAAGACAAATTAGCTCATCTACTTGGGTGAAACCCATTTATAAGGACCCCAATTTAAAAAAAAAAAAAAAACTCCTTTTAGACAGAAACATTTATAAGTTTTGGGAAATGTACCTAATATATTTACAATACCAATAAACTAACGAAGGCCTCCCCTCAATCAGACGCATAGTATAGATCCTGCACATTTATGCCAAGTAAAATAAGATTTTTTTTTTTTCCCTTAATCAACTGGTTTGGCGACTGGTGATTTTCTTTGGAAATACTCTACTACAAGCCTATGCTGGAATATAAAGGTAAGCCCAAATTAATTACATTTTGCAGCATCTGTATGTCAGGAAGTCTGTAGTGGCTTCCTGGTCTACAAATAAGGAAATGAAGATAAACAAAGTTGTCTAAATGGAAAGAATGTCACTATAGATACTATAGAGGTTACCTATTGAAAGCCTAGTAAGCACTGTGCCCCTAAGTCTATGACTATGTCTTCTGACATGCATTGCCGAGGTTTGGGTTAGAGAAAGTGCTGGATTTCCCTATAGGTACGAAAGGCCTGTGTCTATAGGTGGCTTAGACAGAGGTGGATCTTTCCCAGTCACAGAATACCTGACCAAAGGATAAATTCCAACTAAGAAAGGTTTTTAATTAACCTAATATTTGTGATTTCACTTTGCACGAAGTTAAGAGTTACACAGATAAAACACTGTAGGTCAATGCATAATTTATTCTGTGATATTTGCACAAAGGATTGTGGACAGTTTATGGGTCTGGCTTGACAGTTAGTCAAATACAGCAGTTATACTATTATATATACACATACATATATGTATAAAAAAATTCATTAATTTTGTAGCTTTCTGTCTGTTTCTCATCTTTACTGATAGCAGCCGTGTTGTTAAACAGACTACACCCAATCCCATTGTTTTCTATGGTGCTTTATTCAAGAAGTGTGCCCTAAAGCCCTATTTTTAAAACTAATTAGCTAAATATCTTACTTTCTATACAGAATTTGGAAGCACAGATTAAATATAAAGTAACTATAAATGCATTTTGATGCATTTTTCATTTCTGCCATTGCCGAGCTTTTAAAAAACAAAAGTGTTCTACAAAGTAACAGCAAAAGGTCTAATAAAAACAAACAGTTGAGGCTCTGGAGCTGCCCTTAAACAACTAACAGGAACCAAAAGACCAGGAGACCCAAGGACAGTCAGTTAAATAAAGTATTTTGTATCCCGAGAATGAATCATCAGTTATTGATTAAAGAGACAGCATTTCCCATGTATACCCAAGCTTCCATGTCCAAGAAGTCACAACGAAAGTGTGTGGGGTCTCCGATATACCCTTGAAAAACTGGCCTATATTCTCTAAAATGATGATGGTTAAAGCTATTTAAAGTATATCAGCAGTATGATCAGTAAACAGTGCATTAGAGAAGGGTGTTAGCTAAATGGTTTAGAAGGAACCAGTTCTTTCTTGATAAGGTAGGATACTCTGGCAGTCTCTCACTTTATTCTAACTGGTAAGAAGCGCTTTCACCATGCATCCGCACTATATAACAGAATTAAATCATCCATTTTGGGGATTGCTTATCAAATGGAAAAAACCCCCCCATCATTTCACAATGTAAAGACAGGTTTCAAGGTCTGTTAAGGAGCGTACCAAGAGACTGTAAATATTTAGACCCAAAACAGGCATCTTTACAAATAATAACAATAGAAAGCTTCATCTGTGGGCTTCTTTAATGGTGACATATACTTGTTTTTTTAAATAAATGTGGGTAGAGTATATGGTTGCTTCTATTGACCGAATCTAAGGAAATACCATTTCTGAGAGATGGTTCATTTAAAGGTTAATCAATTTCAAGCACTACTTTAGAATTGCAACCGCAGGGAAAGTTTAGATGCCAACTTAATCACTGGAGGTAGCGCCGCAAAAGGCCTTCTTCAGTGTACTTGCTATTTTCTCTTTAAATTTATCATTTTTTAATCAGTTTCCGGCAAAGCGGATGTAAGCAATTCCAAAAAAAAAAAGCTCACAATCTGATAGGTCTTGGGTTGATGGGTGTCACGTAAAAAAAAACTCTTTACAAATTATACAGAACCGTTTTGATTTTCCCATTAGCCACTTTGCAGGTTAAGGTTTAAAAGAAAGTGATCAACTTTCCACCCATTCAGTAGGATCATATGACACAGACAAGGTAAACCAATTAAACAGGCCATGGGATGCTTGTTTTGTCTAAGGATTTAGAGGGTAACTCCAGCACAAGTTCATTCTTTTACTTCTGTTTATTGATCAACTACTGTCAAGAAAGCCACAGTGATGTGTATTACCCCTCATTTTACAAAGCATAGGCTGCCAGTCATCTTAATGCTTTTGTGACCCTGTAAAGATATTAAAAAAAAAAAATCAAAGCGCACCTCCAGATATAACGAGCAGACTTTCTTTCTTTTCCTTTTCAAAGCGTGTCGCCATCTCTTCCTGAGACGCTTCCTCGTCCTCTCTTTCCTCTTGCAATTTTTTCATTCTTTCCATCAGGGCCTCCAATTCACTTTCAGAATCCCTATTCTGGTGTACAACAAACATCTCTTCTTACAATAGTATCATTTACTGAATAATCAAAGACTATGTAAAAGACCATGTCAGTGTTTGCAATGGATCTGCTATTTATGGGAGATGATTGATTCAAAGGTTTTTGCTGGTGAATAAAAGTTTTAATAGCTGCTTAAGCAGACGCAAGTCGAGTATAGGGGATTCCTTTTATTGGCTAACTGTTTAGATCAGGGGTCGGCAACCTTTTGGACTGAGGGAGCCATATACGTACGGTTCCCTCAGCCCTTTTGAATCCGGAGCCGACGACGTAACATGCGGCTCTGTATTGGCTAGCAATCTGGACTCACGGTGACGTCAGCGGCTCCTGATTGGCTAGCAACCCGGAGACATCAGCGGCTCTGGATTGGCTAGCAATCTGGACTCACGGTGACGTCAGCGGCTCCTGATTGGCTAGCAACCCGGAGACATCAGCAGCTCTGGATTGGCTAGCAATCCAGAAGTGCTGAGAAAGCTCTCTCTCTCAACAGCGCTTGTTGGCACACTAACATGCGGTGCTTGCACCACTCATTACAGTGAAAGAGCCAGATATGGACGTCAAAAGAGCCATATCTGGCTCAAGAGCCATAGGTTGCCGACCCCTGGTTTAGATGGTAAATATCATCTATTAGCACTTGCACACATAACCTGTGTTGACAAGAAACAAATCTTTTACACAAACGCTATATTTTCAAATGGATTAACTTTTAAATAAAAGATCTCAATATGCCAAGTCCCATGTTTCAGCCGACATCTCTATAGTGTTACTGTGCTTCTAGGAAAGTCTCTTTGTTCACATCATGGCTCCCCAAACTGAATCCTTCTAGTAATATTTTAGAGGATCTGATTGGATGAGCCTCAATTGCAACATTGTGTCAATTTGGCAAAGCTTAATTTCAGCTCAGAGCACTAGGGGGAAGAATTATGTCTGTCAATTTTATGCCCTTTATTTCTTTGATATTTATAATAAATTAAAGGGAAAATAAACCATTTTAAAACAGGATATATTATTCCCCTATACCCAAGTCTAGTACCTAAAATATCTCCCATTTGGAAAGAAAACCATCATCCCGCCATTCAAAACTTAGAAGTGGCCCAGGATCTGGATTTGTCCAAATTTATTTTATTTTTCTGAGAAAAAAATGACACCCACACACACTTGTTATAATTATAACAAAGGAGATCCCTCTACGTTAAGAATGAAAATTTCTGCATGAACAGAGAAGAGCGTTCTTTACTGTACAAAAATAGATGCTATGGAACTGTCTTCCATGATATATTTATACCAAGAACTGTAAGTATAACAAGGGGACATCCTCTAAATCTAGAGCAGGGGTCGGCAACCTATGGCTCGAGACAGATATGGCTCTTTTGATGTCCATATCTGGCTCTTTCATTGTAACATACAGTGTGCCTACAAGCACTGTAGAGAGAGAGCTCTCTCAGCGCTTCCGGATTGCTAGCCAATCCAGAGGCACTGAAGTCACCAGCTTCTGGATTGCTAGCTAATCCAGAGCCACATGTGACGTCAGCGGCTCCAGATTCAAAAGGGCTGAGGGAGCCGCACGTATATGGCTCCCTCAGCCCAAAAGGTTGCTGACCCCTGATCTAGAGGATAGAAAGCTTCTGTACCAACATAGAATGGGATTCTTTACTGTAAGAACAGTGAGGCTGTGGAACTCTCTGCCTGAAGAAGTTGTTATGGTTAATTCCATTAAGGAGTTCAAAGCTGGTTTGGATGTTTCCTTCAGTGTAAGAACATTACAAGTTATGGGTACTGGATAACGAGGTGGGATCTTGATCCAGGGAATTATTCTGATCCTTCAGTGTAAGAACATTATAAAAGTTATGGGTACTGGATAACTGGGGTGGGATCTTGATCCAGGGAATTATTCTGATCCTTCAGTGTAAGAACATTACATATGCCAGGGTTTCAATTTACCTTAAACACAATTAAGGTTGAAATTAAGAGATTTACTCACCTCAACTTCATTACTTGTGTGAGAGGTGTTTACCACACTGTTGTCATTAGCAAGATCACACATGCACAGCTTGTCTCTCACTGCTGTCTGGATACCATTAGGGGCATCTGGATCCCTTTCTGGATTGATTCCACTACCAAAGACAAAGCTAGCCAGTGCATGGTAATGTGCCAACAACACCACAGCATGTACCAGCTCAGCCAGCGACCAGTTATTCTCTCCAGTCTTCACCAGTTTCTGAAACAACAACACAATAAGTATGAACATATACAGAAATGAGAATGAGGCCCTCGCCTTGCATTAACTCTGAGTCTGTACCTGGATATGCTCTTTAGTGATTAGCCAGGGTCTGTGTGCCAGCAATTTATTGATTTCATTGAGATTTTTTAGCTTTTGAGGTATGTAATCTAATCCACTAAGCCATTCTGTTGAACCTCCAGTGTTCAGAAACTCTTCAATGTGCATGTTTATCAAATACACACACTGATGCCTGGATGCAGCCTGTGTGCGGAGAAAGGCAAATTAGTGTGCTTAAGTCTGGAAAAAAAATCAGTATACTACAAGTTAAAGGGTACATATAAAACAGCAAACCTTATGAAATAATAGCATATTCGGTATTCATTTCATTGTTAGTATAGTAAAATCACTGATACTTTGCATGTATATTACAAAAGAAGCAATCAGCTACTGTGATTTAATGGCCCCACTACAAGCTTATCTACTTCCTCCAACCCACACATTCTTTTGACCTCATGCACCCCAATAAGGAAGCAGGGAATGCTGGATGTCTGTAGACAGAGTGCTAGTAACATAAAAACAAATCAGAACAGTAATAAAGGAGATTAAAAGCGGCATGTAGAATGGCTAGAAGATAAAAAAAAAAAATTATATATATATATATATATATTATATTATATTATATATATATATATATTCTATATTGCTTGTGATTTGAAAAGTTTCCTTGCTGCAATTCAAC
>WMED01004136.1:0-21118 GCA_019650415.1 Pipa parva
CGAAGTGAGGCGAACAGTACGCAGCTCACTTCGGAGCTTAGTGAATTACCCCCATAGACTAATTGCCAATAAGCCCCCCTGAGAATTCATCAAAATGAGAATTCAAAGTATATTCATATCGCTTTGGGTTGCGACACTCCGATAGTTACAAATTTGCTACTCCTTATTCACTAAGCAGTGGATTCTCTTAGTGAAGAAGCAATTGGTGTTGGACAGAGTTTATTGCATAGTGGGGCATAGTCATTTGGACAGTAGGAGATCTGACATCAACCCCTCTAATTCTCCACTCTTATTTGGCAAAGTAAAACTGGCAAATCGGACAGTTCATCAAACTCTGACGCTTGATGAACAGGCACACAAAGTGGCGCAAAGTGCTCCATAAGTCCGCGACCATCGTAAGTGTCCAGATTGGTCACAAATTCTCAGAGTTTGCTGAATGCCCGAATATGGGGAAGTGGCGAATTAATCTGAATTCACACCTTTATATGACTGTTTGGACTTTCATAAATAAGCCCCAAACTTTAACAAATAACATTAATACTATCAATATCATATAGAATAAAAATATACTTAACCAGTGCCGGCTCTGCCATTAGGCAGAGTAGGCAAATGCTAGGGGTGCCCCTAGCATTTTTTTTTTTTTTTACAGTGCCGGCCAGAGGTTACTGCAGCCGCGGCTCAATTTAAAACTCCCAATTGGCAGCCGCGGCTGTAGTAACTTCCCAGCTGGCCGGGGGGGGGGGGGGGGGGCGCCAATATTGCCAGAGCCACCTCTGTACTTAGCACAGATTTGGAAAAACATATCCATTCTATTTGAGGACACAATACTTCTCCCTTGATCTCCTACTAATCTACATGGTTTATGTTACTTCAGTCTTTTTTAAGCATAAGTGTCTAAATATAAAAAATTGGCATAGATTTATTTATGAAAGGAGTAAACTTTAGAATAATGTATATTGAGCAGAGTACAATTTACCTGTTTTCTTTATTCCGAAGAAAGTGTATTTATACTAAAATTCACAGATGTAAAGTTTCTTCAAAAACTGTGTACCCTTGAAGGCAAGGGTTGGTCAGACCAAATATTGATTTGACTTAGATTTCTCATTTTTCATTCAGTTTGCATTTTGATAAAAATTTAATATTAACACTTTGGGACTATTTATATAGAAGTGTAGTTCTGATCTGTTTAGTGAGTTAAAAGGGAGTTTAAAGTGTCAAAAGTGTTACTGGAAGGCAAAAATATAAAATGCTAAACATCAAACCTCAGTATACATGCTATTTTTAACCAAAGCGTTTCAAGTTTGACATTCAGCATTTATCAAACCTAATAGAATGGCGTTCGTGGAATGAAAAATGACACCTACTTTGTATTATTTTGTGTGACTGATTCATCAAGCAGTGGGATATTTGGACAGTTTTGTCAGTGGACCAGACAGGACAGCAGGGAAGCAGCTTATATTTATGAAACCAGAGCTGCTAGTGCTGCTGACATTATTAAAATTTATATGTAATCATTTTTTATTATTTAAAGACAGTTTTAAAACAAAAAAAAAACATTTTGCAATAGTAATTGGAGTAGATTTGTGATGAACAGTCAGACATATTTATCATATGACAAAAATGGTGGTGAACACGACTATAATTGCCCTTATACTGTTTGCTCTTGACGTGATCACCTTTTTTTTTTATTATTAATAGTTTCCCCAGCAGCCCTGCTGATTTAAGGGTTTTCCAGTGAAAATGCTAAAAGCAGAAGCGATTCCCACTGGCAAAAAGCAGTATCACTGCAAATGTGGCAGCAATGGAAATGTGCCGCTGAAAAATGGTAATTTACTGTGGTGAACAATGATACATTCCATTTCATAGATATGTACATAGTGCCTATTGCAAAAAATATAGTATAGATTGCAGGAATGCATCTGCTAGTAGTCATCTGGCAGGTCTCCAACAACCACACAATCACATTCAACTTTTTAGCAGATGAGTTTTATTTGTTGGTCAAAACATTCATTTATACCAATATTGAACCTTTTATCGTACATGTATGTAAATCCCATGTGCTGAAGGCTGCATCAGCATGGTTATCAGTTCATCAGCAGTCCTTTTGCCACAGTGGTGCTAAATTACCTATGTTGGCCAATACTCTCTGAACTTCATTTTATTTTTACTGCTATGACTTGAAGAATTAATACAATAAAAGATTTGCCACCTACAGTTTATATTAACCTGGTTCCAGGTTAGCAAAGAAATAAATAAATGGGTGAAAGTGTGTAAAACTGGACAGTGATCCCGTAAAAGAGCCAAGTCATTGGGTCTACTATCTACTACCAGATCTGTTACCGTTAACAACCAGAAAATAACAGGCAGAGCAGAAAGGGCACCAACTTAAAAGATAAAATGCAAAGACCAATTTTAAATTAAATAATGCATTTTAGCTAAATAGCTAAAATATACTAAAAATACATTTTAAATACATTTTAAAAGTGTAGTAATACCTCAAGCTGATTGGACTCCTAAATGCTAGTCAGTATATGAACTGATATATGGATCATAGTACCCTTACTTTGGAGAGAAAAGCTTATCTCTTTACATTTAATTGAAGCAGAACTACAATGGGGAAAGGGATCTCTGTATGTTATTCTGTAGAAGTAGCTTATATGGGAAGTGAGCAACAACCAAGAAATAAGGCCAAACTATACAGTGATCAACCAGCTTTATAATGTCATAAGGCAATAAGGACTACCTGTACTCAAACATTTAGTAACAAAGTATTTAAACATTAGTTATTTGATATACAATATATACTAATGTACCCCATACATTTAGTTTAGTCTGAGCGGACCATGCACAGCTCATAGCACTATACTATCAGTAGAAGTAAAGCAGCACTAGGGTCCAACATAGTTTCACTTACATTGACAGTACAGCACTGTTAGCGCTATAAGAATTGTGGGCCTATTTAGGTGGCATCAAATCACTTTACTCTTTGCTTTTTACCCATGGGAGACTCAAAACAGACCTGAAAATAGTATTTACAAAGCACTTATTCACTGTTATCACAATGTATTAATATACATCCAACAATGTACACAAGCAGTTCACATAATATAAATTGGAAAAAAAAAGTCACTTGCTTTCACTGACTGAGGGAGTGGAATTAGCACCGCAGCAAGGCAAAAGTTTGAGGAAGCGCTGTTTAAAAGCTTTTTTATTTTGACTGGGCAGGTTGCCTGAAATTTACCAGAACAAAACAAAATATTAAAGAACAAATCAACATTCCAAGTTATGCCAAAAAAAAGCATGCATTCAAATATGATGGGCTGCAAATGATTTTCAATGAGAAGCTATAATGTCCCAAAGAGAATATTTCTGTAATTTAATGAAATTGGAAGAATCTTCAGAAAACTATTAAACAGTTATTATGGCATTTCTTCATTTTTTTTATTACAATTCGGTCCATCACTTATTTTGAATTCACAATGAAGAAATGCCTTTTTTTTTTGTTTAATTTTAGAAACTATGACTTGAAAATCATTTAAAACCCACAACTATGAAAAATGGAGCCAACTTGTCATGAAGTTAAAAACTGCAATAACTTTTAATATTTATTTATAAAGTCTAAAACATTATTTAAGAAAAAAATTGTCTAGATTCATTTTGTACAAATCACTAAAAAACTCTAGAAAATGGTTTTAGCCATATCATGTCCAACTGAATCAATTAATGAATGGTTTCTCAGTGCCTCACAGACTTTAAATATGCTACAAACGATGTATCCTTTAGTACTGCTGTGACCTGATGAAGAGGGAATATCTCTAAAGCTTGTAAAAGAGTGATGCCCAACCAGTGAAACTTTAAACCAGTGATGCCCAACCTATGGCTTGCGATGCGGTGCTATCCGGCCCTTAAAGTTTCTGCCCACAATGCAGGATATGCGCAACAGTTGGGAGGACCTGGTCAGGATGTCAGTTGAGTAATACACTGTTTGAAGTATCTCACAATTGGGTGGAACACTTCCCTGCATTGTTAAGACCCTTACTTCCGGGTTTGTTATGTGTTGCATATGCATTCCTTTAGTCGGCACCGGCTGTTGATTTATATGGCCCCCAGGCTGAAAAAGGTTGGGCATCACTGTCTTAAACATTGAAATGTTAGTCCAAATAAAGTTTGGAGAACTGCAGTATTCATCCTTCTAAAAAAATACTGTATTATATACATTTTTCAAATGTGCAAATAAAGTGTGCATGAATGTCATGTCTTGTGTTTGCGTTTGTCAATCAATTGTTCATACACATTCACTCAAGTCTGTTCTTTTTTAACATTTCCTGTTACCATAATACAGGGCCATTTACACAAAAAATGAACAGGTCTAATTTTGAATTACATGTCTAGCATTCAATAAACTCTCCAGTTTTCATTAACTGATCCCTTTAAAGCGCACACCCTTAATTTCTACTGGTTATTATTTGCTTATCTCTTGTTGATTGCTAAAATCGTTGACCTGTTGTATATTTATCCCTCCATCTGGTCAGTTTGAAATACATTATTTTAGACTGAGCTTCTGTATAAAGCCAGATGGGTTGTTACTAATGTAATGACTTGACTTTCCAACCCAGCATTTTGCTGTATTCCTCTTAATGCACACCACACTAATGGGCCACACCAGTTATCATGAAAATCATCATTTATGAGATTTTCTGAGACTTAGAGGGGAATTCAGGACAGTCCGAAGTGAGGTGCGGAGTGTTCACCTCACTTCGGACTGACTGATCTGCGCTCGCTGATGTCCTGCACGCTGACATCAGCGAACGCATTAAAAGGATTCCAGTCTCGGCGAGAGCAAAAGAGTTGCCTTGCCGAGACTGGAATCCCTTTAATGTGCTCGCTGACTGGAATCCCTTTAATGCGCTCGCTGAGTGGAATCCCTTTAATGCGCTCTCTGATGTCCGCATGCAGGACATCAGCGAGTGCAGATCAGTCAGTCCGAAGTGAGGCACACACTCCGCACCTCACTTAGGACTATAGTGAATTCCCCCCATAGTAACTACAATGGCACAGTTGCCTACTGCTGGCATTTTGAAATCCTAAGTGCTTGTCTAGCCCTATCCTGGACTAATTCATTCTCATAACTCAGCAGGCCCTCCAACGAGAGTAATTTTAAATGAATATATTGTAACCCCAAAAGAAAAGTCCCTTATTGCATTTTGCTCATTGTTCTATTATTTATGTATTGAAGGGTTTCACTTATGTCCAAAGTGGGGAATTACAGTCTTTTACATCATTATTTTCACAGGCACATTCAAAGCCTCCTAAATATATCATTTGGCAGCTTCAGGACCCTTCTAGGAAGGGCTGTCAAAAATAACAGACAGCATCCATGTAAATTAAATGCAGGTTTAATGTGCCTTCTCCACAATAAACTATAAAGCAACGTTTTAAGGGGAAACTCCTCCCTTCATCAAGTGTAGGTAAAGAAAGGAAAGGTAAGGAAAGACTGCCAGTCATAGGCGTCCACTGGTTGGTGAATGGACTCTATGTTCTCAGGTTGTACAACTAGGACTAAGACAAATAGTTTCTGTTATTGTTCACCTCTGCAGGTAAAATCATAAGCACAGCTATCTATAGGATAGTAATACCCAACTGGATAGTACTGCACCCTAGCAAGGACCATTGATGGATAGACAATAGTAGTAGAATAGTAGTAAAATAGTGAATCGGTGACAAGAGCTAAGATTATCAGGGTGGATGACTCTGGCAGGAAGAATAAGTCTGTTAAATTTTTTTCAGCTAGTATCTCTGCTGTTCTCTCTCATTATAAGTGCATGACATTAATCGGTGAAATTTAATAAACTCAGAAAAGCCTGGTTTCGCTTTTCCGAGTTTATTCCCACAAGACCTCGATATCAATTGAAAAAATCTTGACATATTTACTGCAAGAAACGTACGAGATCTCGCAGGAATAAACTTGAAAAGCAAAATTAGTCTTTTCCAAGTTTATTTAACTTCACTCTATTTGCATTACACTAAGTTCCCCTACAGTCTGTATATGGGGCCCGCACTCTCAGGTGTCTCCATAGGCAGGGCATTTGAGATGTATTGTATATGTTGGGGATTTTATGCCCTAGTATAATGATAGCATTACAATATCATACTCCCTAGTAATGTGCAGATGGAGGGGTATGTTTTTTATATAATATCATTAAAGTACCTTTGTCACCGTTTGCATTCTAATATTTTCAGTTTTTGTTATTATATGAAAATATGAGATATTTACTCCAAAAAAGGTTATGAAAATGTTAAGTATCCTAGAATAATAATAACTGAAGATTATTGCTGAAAAAATATCAGTAATGGTAATGTGCCTCATCAAAAATATTACATAACAGTACAACTAATATAACTGCTGCTTGATAAATATGCTCCACTGGATATTATGTATAAATGAATATCTGGATTTTTTTCTATTATTGTAGCTTTAAATGGTTTTCCACGTTTGAAAGTCAAGTTAAGGTATTCTTGGCACAAGGGTCACTACATATCCCATCTGTAGCAAGGAAGTTTCTGAATTGAACACTGCACAGGGAACTGTTTAACACTTTAATTTGAAACATTATTTTGACCTTCAAAGAATTAATCATTTCTGACAACTTGGAGCACTCTAAATGGTCACTAAGGGACCTCCAATCAGAATCTCCGAAACAGCATCTTGAAAGAATCCAACTGAAGAAGTCGTAGTGTCCATATTTACATTCTACAAGCGCTTTGATAGCAATGGGAGTGCTCTTGGAAACAGTGCAGTATAACAGCTAAGATTTAAATTTAAAGTTGAGCTCAGATGCTGTCTTGCAGAAGATGAGACATGTAATGCAAAATGTGATAGGGGCACATTAATAACACATGGGCAGAATATATATGTACTGTCATTTGTTTTGACAAGGATTAGTGATAAGGAAAACACTTCCCGTTGTTAGCTGATGGGGTAACAGTAAAGTCCCAAGGATCCCATTGCCAACATTCAAAGAAAACTTACAGCAACTTTCTGCATTGAAACAAACTGCAAGTAGCACTGGTGTGACTGCCTACATTTCAGGCTCATAGACAACATACAAACATAGAGCTCTATGAAGATCTGTGCCTCAGGTCTTATTGTGTGAATCACTGAGTGTGTCAGCAAATGGGTGCCTTGTATTGTTAGGGAACAACGCAGTGCAGGAGCTCATAACTTTTTAATGGTTAGTCAAATGTCAGCACTTTAAGTTTTATTGTGTTCCTATCTATCACACCTATCAATTTAATAAGGGATTAAGCTAAGGTTTTTGAAGTGATAGCAAAACCCCAGCCTCATTTCCCCTTTTCTTCCTTGTATTGTTCTTCTACATTTGCTCTGAGGCCATGCAGGATGGCAAAGATTTGGGTATGTCACTTTCGCAGCAACTGAATGGTTCGGATCTTGCATAGTTTTATTGGAAAGGAAACTAATTGAGAGAAGTAGTATTTTATTTATACCGTTTCTCACAACTATTTTTGGGATGAGTAGTGCACAGTCGGTGTCACTTTTCAAAGCTGACTTACATGTGATGTATTTTAAATGTGCTGAAAATTGACATAATCTGTGTACTGAAATGAAAATTTCCTGGATAGCTGTAAATTAAAAACAGTATGGATAATATCACCTGCTGCTACAAGCAGACTATAATTCTTTTTAGGATATCAAAAAGTCTGTGATAACTCCCTATGCTGAGTTTAACTACCGCTAAAATTACATAAATGTAATAAAATTTGGTTTGTGTGCAAAGATTTTGTGTATGACTTACTTTAGTGTGAATGACATGTACCGTTGTCTAATGATATATATTTTTTTAGTAGACTATGTTAGCATTGATTCGATAGCTCTTCTACAAGGTTAGATAAAGTTGGGAATACATAAAAAGGATGACTATTTTAGCCATAAAATAATACAAATGATTTGTTCTATCAATAGAATTTTGATTGGACATTCTACATTTTGATTGGACAGTTTAAAAAAATACAGTCACATCAGCATGTGTGTACATGAGTGATCGTCAACCAAGTTGCAGTATGAAATTTCTTGTGATGTTGACATCAAATCACAAATGACCTGATCTAAAATGTCTTTTGCAGCCATTAGGCACAAACGTCTTTGGCTTTTTATCTATGCTGTTATGGATAAGGAAGGCATGGGTGCACAAGTAGTGCTTTGCACATTTATACTAGTGTGCCATGCACAGATAGAATAGTGAATGATTTGAAGTTACTTCAAAGAGATTATCACTACTACTTTGCTTGCCATAAGTAAAAAACATTCAGGGGAATTCATCAACAGCAGCAATCTTTACAGATGTCTAGTAACCCATAACCAATCAGAGGTTAGCTTTCATGATTTTAGCTCCCCTATACCACTGAATTATAACTGCTGATTGGTTGCTATGACAGTATACTATATTAGACCTCTGTAAACAATTGCCCCTGTTGATTAATTACTCTGATTGTGTGAAATCAACCCTATGAACAATCAAATAATGCAGGAGATGGCTAAATAGGCTATCATTCATGACAAGTTGTTTCCTGTGCTTTGAAAAAAATACTGATTAAAGACTAAACCCAAACATAAGAGAACATAAACAAATTGCCAGCAAGCAAGTCAAACAAATTGGAAACAACATGCAATTTATTGTGAAGAACCAAGGACAGTGATTATGGCTCTGATGAGTTGAAAGAGTAATAAAATAAAAGTCAAAAGTTATACTCTATAAGGTAAATAAAGTTATTTGTATAGAATTATTCTTATTATCTATAATTGCAAATGGAGAAATGTATTACAAATGTAGCATATTAAATGGAATATCTAAGATGTATGGATGGTGATTCATCCCACATATTTGGATGGATGAAGATTTGGTGATGATGTAGAAAAAAGCAGTTAATGTTTTTGATTTGTCTAAAGTTAGCCCAGGTATAATATGCACTACAGTGAAGGCCAAGCATGGATTGTTCTGGAAGCAGCATATTTGGAAGGATTCTTGTGAATGCTCTAGTTAACAGCAGCATGAAAATAAGCTAAGCTCCGGGTGTTAAATATCAGATGCAGATCTCTAAAACACAAGACAGAGAATTCATCTTCTGAGCTTAGTGGATGAGCAAAACCTTTTCAAAGAGATACAGCACCATATCTGAAGCAAAATAATGGAGCAGCCAAAACTGTGTGGAAATGGGTCACTGTGGCTAAATATGTAGCCCCATAACTAGTGCCTGCCCTGGCAACTACTGCAATTACAGGACACTCTTACCACATTGTGGTCTATCTACAATAGTTCAAATAGGTAAGCACACCAAAAAATATATTTTCTCCACTCCATCTAAAATATCAGGCAGGCATCTGGCATATGCAGCAATTAGAAGAGTATAATTTGCACACACAGAACCTGATGAAGGGTTGATTATACCCCCAAAACATTGTTCTGTAACCTGTACTAATGGTCTATTAAAAAGTAAAATACCTACTCTGTATGTATGCAAATTCGGCTTTTCTAATTGTTCTATTTACAATAGTGTCAAATGCATCTGGAAGTGGTTTATAAGGGTAACATTACAGCCAGAAAATATTGGGGCATTTATTTAGAAGATGTTTCAATAAAATCCATTTTGATTGCACATGGTTTTTGATGGGGAAAAATGCAGAATTCTGGGAAAAACATATCAACAGTAAACAAAACTGGTTCTTTCAATTTTATATCTGTGCCTTCTTGATATAACAAATTGCAGTGTAATTTCCTATTCTTTTGTAGGAATTAATTTGGTTGCATGGAGTTTGAGAACAGTCTATTTAGAAGACTCTATGGAGTTTCCAAGAGTAGCACATAAGTATGAATGGGTTGCTCTCAACACTTGCATTCCTGTCCTGTATACATGAGTGATGTACACATGCAAGATAGGATTTGTTTGCTTTGTTTTAAGAAAAAAGTTGTAAGAAGATGATTCTCCTTGATGTGATTTTACTGCATGACATAAAATCTGCAAAAAAAAAAAAATGCTGACAAAGTGCAACTCATTTACTTTAATGGTAAACAGCAATCAAATGCCTGGCATATTTTCCACAAGTGCTGTGCCACCCGAAAAACCAGGCTGGTGCTTGCAATTGCCGATTAAGCAAAGGAACCAGGTTTTGTCTGCATTTTTTTTCTTACAGCTTTTATTTCATGCTGTAAAACTGTGACAAAAGATCTAATACTCTGTTGCCCTTCAAATATAATGATAATGAATGTATTGCAGGGTGGTGTGTTGGCTTTTAAAACAACTTTACATACTTTTTTTGTCAACAAAGGGATTCACTTCAGAGTGTCATCAAATATAATAATGTTAGTGGCACTTCATTTAGTAGTACAGACTCGCTTGGCTGTATTTTGTCACATAATTCCAGCTAGCTGTCAGTTTGCGGTAAAGTGTTACACTAATATGACAGTGGTAAGCTGTCACTTAGTGCTGCAGTGTTTCTAGAGCAATTTTAGCAAAGAGCCATGACTGAATGCTAGGATTTGACTCAAATCAACAGTGTCAGTTAATATAATAAGATGATCGGGCAGATGCCCAGTCAAAAATTGCTCTTGTCTAATATGGTAATCCTAGCAACCATTCAGTGGTTACCTTTTACTGATGTATTACAGTTACAATGATAAAAGCAACCCTCTCAGTGGTTGCTATGGGTCTCTGTACTGAAGTAAATTTTTGTTGCATTCATCACCTTCTGATCTGGTGCTTACTGGGCATTCATTATTCTTGGACTTTTGAGTGATTGTGCAGTAATGTACAGTCTTTAGTGAAGAAAATATAATATAAATACAATAACAAAGCTATACAGTTCTATGAAACATTACTGTATACAGATAAGCACTTTATAGTTTGAACTGCAGTGTGGGGAACTATGTAGAGCAGTTAACAGGGGGTACTGTTGTGGGGTCCCCAGCAACTCAGCAATGCAAGATGGTCCAGAAAGACAGGCATATGTAGGCTTCAGAGTATTATCCAATGAAACTGATGGCATTAAGCAGTATAACTGGGCATTTTTTAAGTAAATTGGGGTGTAAAACATGTTGGGAGCCCCTATTTTTCAAGTTGTGTGGGACCCTGTGATTTTTATTGGCAGCCTTAGAATTAAGTGCAAATGTACTTCTACATTTTCCTCAATGGCATAGTTTATTTTACAGTTATTAAAGGATAAAAACAATTAATTTGTTAGTGCATTTGAATGTATACATGTGATAGCAAGGTACTAACAGATAATTATATCTGTAAATTGTTCATACAAAAGTATATACAATAACTCCACTCTTGAGTGGATCAGTAGATTTAAAATGAATTACAATGCTTACCAAAAGTAACTTGTTTTACTTTACTGCTGAGCTTACCTCCAGAGGAGAGAGGTTAGATGCTAATTACAGCTAATGTAGACAAAATAAACAGATGGCACTCCAGCTGTTAAGGAAATAAAACTCCCATAACTTCCCCTACATTGTTATACAAAGTCCTTATTGTTATTGACCTAAAATTTATCCTTAGGCCAAGCCTAAACTAAAATGCCTGTGTACAATAGGTTCACCCTACACCAGCCATGGGTACTTTCCCTATCTGAATCCTAGAATTTTATTGCAAGCACTACTGTCTCACAATATGCCTAAGGTGTTACTGCAGGGAGCAGTCGAGTGACAATAGGCAGGAGGGTGGGCAGAAGTATGGTAGGCTTGCAGCATCCCTGGATCCTGGGGCAATACAACCACCTACTCAAGACTTGCATCATCCCCTCTGTCCACCTGTCTAAGCCTGCAAACTTTTCAGCTAAGTATAATGGTCATTTATTGATTCATTTTTATGTGTACACTACAATGTTATATCAGTTTACAAAAGTTAAATATTCATGGCACATCCACTCCTTATTACTCTGATAGACAGCTAGGAAAGGTTCCAGCATGCCCCAAACAAATACCTACAATATAAACACAGTCAAGCTGCTCACCATAACATCTCAGGGGGTGATCCCCATTTTATTGCTTCAGTAATAGACACAACACAATGTTTCCACTTGGCAATTGCCTCCCTTTATTAGTTGATGAAGGGGGCAATTGCCAACCTGAAACGTTGTGTTGTGCCTATTCTGGAATGGGGATCTCCCACTGAGATGTTATGGTGAGCGGCTTGGTAGTGTTTATATTGTATATCAATTTACAAAACATAATTCTTTGAAAATCCATCAAAAAAGAACTAAAGACAAGATATGTTTCTCTTTAAGCCTTGTTCACATGATAGACTTTTCTCATCTCTGGTTGGACTGAGTCATTTGATTTAGTTAATTAGATGATATAAAACACAATTAATATAGATCAAGCTTGTAAATGATACTGACTTTCATACTACTGGATTTGTGATTCCCACAAGGTCCAGAAGGAACACACCACAAGACTTTTGTCCAACTAATATAAGAAACAATTATATGAATATCCTTATGGTATGATAAGGATCAATGAAAATCTACTTGGGGTGAAATTGTTTCTAGGGCTCTTCAACATTAATGAATCAGGGCTGCTTTATCAAGGGACAGGACTATGATTGTGAACTGGTATTTAACCAAAATATGTATAATTGTAATACAATTTAAGAATGTTTAAGGGATTTCCCACCATTTCACTGGCAACTCATGGGTCTGACACTGTGAAACCATGATTAAAGGCTGCACATTCTATTTTTTTTAACCCAAACGCTTTTAATGTGTTACTTGTTTTAGCCATGTGACATAAATGCCGTTAATGCAAAATGGGCTTTAAGCAAACAGAAACAGATGATGGCAATTAAACATAACCTGTGCTTTAAGTTTGTTCCTAGAATAGCTAATAATGCTTTTATAAAAATTGTTACGCTTGTCTTAAAAGAAATGAAATTAGCTGGGACACAAATAAACATCATAATGAGATCATGTGTCACATCGAATTTAATACAATCATTCTAATTACCTCTGTACAGTGGACTGTGTTTGCTTTAACAGAACTCCCATCACCAACTGTTCTTTGTTAAAGTTCTTGCCTAACAGGATAGTCTTTTAATTCTTCCACTGCTGCTCTTGATGTTCCTCTCACTAGTGCAGGGTTAAAGCTATCTCTTGGGCTGGAATGAGATATGTAATTTCAGAGTTTAGGATTGTGAGATTTCTAAGGAATTAATACATTAACCACAGACGTACCCAATATTCTGCTATTTATTATTTTTTTGAGTTTTTAAAGACTACACCAATCATTTATGTCAGAGTTGAAAATGAAACAAAAACAGTGGCAATCTATACAGTTACAGAGATAATTGAAGGTTATAAAAATCTGTAGCTTTTGGGAGGCAATCAAGTCATGATTTTGGATTTGATGGAAAGCATACCCACAAGTATGGGTGTATGAATACTTTAAATAAGGAGTTTTATGTATTTGATTGTTTCATTCTGTTATATAAAAATTTTGGAAGCTATATAGACAGTATTGTCAAAAAAGAAGAAGTTCTTCACTTGCTAACCACTGAAAAATATGAACCCAAAAAATTCTCAATGGGAAAAAATATTAAGAAGGTATATAAGAAAATGGTGTTTCACAGATTATACAGGAATGGTTTCCGTCTGAATGGAGGTATTACACAGGGAGAGACCTACAGTTTTTCTAAAACAAGGGGTAAAGTACTAAATTGTATGTAATTTGGCTACTACTGTCATACCTGGCTAAACCATAGAAATTCAGTTGAATGCAGTTTGGGGCACATATAGGCTTATTGAAGTCTGCTGCTACTATAAATTTCATTCTGAGCAAAAATATCGGATGAGTTTTCATTGCTCATAACCATTTAGCTGCATGCACTCAATTTAATTCAAAAGGGGTACAAAGACACAAAAACTGTGTCTGTTTTTCCACTCAGTACATCACTTTGCTACGTCTGTGAAGAGTTATTCCAAAAATCCTAGAAGGTCATTTATCTGCCAGTGTTTTTAGAGTAAAGCCACGCTACACAATTTCCCTACATTTTTGTGTCTATGACTTTTATTGGGAAAAGTCTCAAAAACAATAAAAAAGGGAATCACTTTTTAATCAGCGGGTACTACTTGCTTCCATTGCACATGTTCTCAGTAATACTCTAAATAGCATTATCGGTTTACTCACTCTGTGCGGTTTCTCATAAGAGATTCTTATTATTTCATATGGAATCACATATATGCATTTTAGGGAATATTGTCTTCTGTTGCCTTATCCTTTGAAGACATGTTTGCCTTTTCTGCATTTGTAGTAAATAACTAAGCCCACTATTATTCTTTCAGTTTCCCGTACAACTCATTCTTTTGACTGTGGAGCATTGATTTATTTATTTCTGTGTTGAGAAAACATATGATTTATTTAATAAGTATTATTCACCTTTAAGCTTTAGCTTCTTGTGTAATTTATTCTGTGTTGTGATGTAATATATATATGGAAGCTCAAGATTATAGCTAGATGACAATGACCAATGTAACCTCCTCTACATATTGATTTTTTTAGTGATATATCTATGATGGTAAAGGTACATTACATTGACCAATAATAGAGTCTGAAAACAGAAGCTGTGTTTTTTTCTAGCTGAGCAAAAACAGTTACTGCAATTTCTCAACTTGAAGTGGGGTGGAGATGCTACTGCATTTATTTGTACTGACACAAAGTTACCACTACTATCAGGAGTCTGGATTAACCCTTCTACACTGAGCAGTTGATAAATATGAATTTATTAATATGAAAAATAACCGATATAGTAATATGCTTGCAAAGTGTCAGTGGGACAAAGTGGTGTCTGCAACGGGTTATACAGGGTGGAATTGAGGGTTTGGGGTGGCACATATGGGAAAGAATTTTGGCATTTTCACACTGTATGCCAAACAACCTGGTCCTGCACTGCCAATGATCACAACTTTCTTAATCACACTTTCTTTATGTGCTGATATCTTTATAACCCTGCAAGTGGAATTATCATGTCATGTAACATGGTAGATTTTACATGTTCCTAGATGTAAGATTGTTTGTGACCAGAGGGGTCCCCTGGGGCCCAGTGCATCTGTTACAGCTGCAGCCCTGTAGTAACACCCCTAGGTACTTAAAAGCCAGAGAGATGGTTTGTTCTAAAGTTGTTGCTTGGTAAAGAAAATGAATCATTTTACAAGATAAAGAAATCACCGGTGGCAAAATTCACGCTCCCAGTGCTTAGGCAAGGGCTAGTTCAGGTACCTTGGAGAAGCAGTTTTCTTCTGTTATTTTTTTCTGAATAATAGGTAAATTTGCTGCCATGTGATATCATAAAAATGGGGCAAAATCTCCTATGGCAGATAACATACATGATATTTATATGTGAAAAAAGTATTTTGTATTTTTAACAAAAAGAGTAAATATTTGCATGTCTTTGCAGAACTTTCAAGCTTAGGGCCTTATTGACTAAAGGGCGAATAGTAGTGTATAGCTATGAATTCACATTTGATCACCACTTCCTCATGTGTGCTTATTGAGCAAACTCAATAACTGATTGGCGATGTACCAAATACGCATCTAATTCGGATGACTATGATAGTCACAGACTTACAGCACCTTTCACATGTGCGTGCACAGGTACTTTGCATATCCAGCAAGGGGCGGAGACAGTTGCAGTCACAAATTCAACAAGACATAGTTAACTATGCCACATCAGAGTGTGAATTTGGAGGTTGAGGGCAGGGCTCTGGTGTGGCATAAGGTAACAGTTTCTTCAAAAGCGACATTGGCGATTGTGACTAAATTCCTACAACTAAACTTAAATTAGGGACAGAAATAGATGTATTATTCACATATATACAGTTAGTGGGATATGGTGAGGGTGACGCCACTGCCCTTCACTGGAGGAATTCACATCACTCTGCATGACTTTGCATCCTACTTCTATTTGACTGACTTCGCCACACTACGCATGCGACTGTGTCCATAGCAGTCCCCTTGTACGACATATCTATTCTAAATTTCATAAATAATGAGAAGTTGTAGAAAAGTGAATTTGACAGGTGAATTCAGACTTTAGTCAGTAAGGCCCTTATCCTTTATGATTTGTCAGAGCAACACTCTACCATGTTTCACCACAATCTTTAGCTAAGAGAAAAGGGGCAACTTCCTTTTCTATAGAACAGGAAGCTGCAAGTCTCCAAAGGAGATATGCTTTCCTAAGAGCCTTGTTTCTCCAAGTAAATGGCAGAAGCAAATGCAGTTTTAAACATTAGAGAGGTGATAGCAAATGGAATGTTAATGAAAGAATGATGTTATAAATGTACTGGGACACCAATCCATGGATGAGAATTGTATGAGAGAAAAATTTATGCGATGGAACTCAGAGCACAGAACACTGGACACACACAGTCCAAAAGGCTCCAGTGCTCACATTTATAAATTGCATGTTGTTTTAGCAGATTCATTTTGCTTGACATTAAATTCAACAGGTCATTACATCTGCATGCAACAAAAACATTGATTTCAGAAATACTTCAAACTGTCATGCGGGTGCATTTATACATCAAAATACATTTTGCTGTCTTGGCTTCTTACATTACCGTAAATAAACTGTTTTATAAATGGTTATTCAGTGCGTCTCTTGTTTAGGAAAGTATTAGAAACCATTAAAAACACAGAAGCAGTGATTATAGTCAGTGTTGTGCTGCTTTCTGATTTACTTAATGAAGGGACCCGCAATGCATTGCACAGGATAAACGCAAGAGAAATTATTACATTTAAAAGTATATTCATGATGTCGTTTTTTGTTGTAGTGTATTACTATACCAATGTTACATATCAAGAGTAAAAAGTAGCTGTCAACTTGGATATTTATACCAGACCTGCTAAACCAAGGGAACTAACATAATAACCATGAATTATCTGTCATTATCAACTCTCAGATCTATAAAAGGCACAAGATGCAACTGACACTGTGCAACACAGCACTGTTAGCTATGAGGTGAACATCCCATTTAATCACCTGTAAAGTAGCGTAAAGAAGCCGAACACTCTATTACTGCTTTGAAATATATAGAAATAAGTCATCTAGTATTTCTGCATGATAAATACCTCTCATATGTATTTAGCACATTAATTAATTAGATTAGAGCTTTACATCAGTGTTAATTCAACTTGTGTTTAATCATTCGGTTTTTCAGCTGATGTGTTTAGATGGGGACAACATCACAGAGAACAATTTTGGGGGTAATACACAAAGACAAAATTCTTTTCAGGTACAGTAACCCATAGCAACCAATTAAAGGCTGGCTTTCATTATTGTAGTGCCCCTATGCCAGTGAATTCTAACTGCTTATTGGTTGCTAAGGGTTGCTAGATCTGCAATTGCCCATTCCGATACTCTATCCTAATGTTCTCCATTATTAAAGCATTGCTTCTTGTCTAAAGTTAAACTCAAATTGTTGCAAAAAAAATAAACCCAGGAAATCTGTATATATCTAAAAGCATTTAAATTGTATTTAACAAAAGGATGACCTGGAAAGGTTTCAAACTCCTTAAACCACAGCAAACTGGGCCAAATCAAATACTATATCAATTGCCCTATATATGTAATTACAGAGAGGATTTGGTGCTGGGTGCTTTCTTTGCAGCTCAGGGATGTTTATTGACAAAACTTGTTCCAATAATAAAGTTGCAGCAACAAATGTCTCTATTGGATATTACTGTAATGTTATTTGTAGACACACTCATGTATATATACTTTCTATTTATATCCTCTATTCATCAGATCAGATTGTAAGCTCTATGGGACAGGGACCTCCAACCTCTTGTGTTAACTGCAACCTGGCACTTAAAGTGATGCATGCTTGTAATATTTTACTTATATTGTTTAATGCACTTTTCCCATGTCTGTATTATACTTGTATTGCTCAATTGTACAGCACTGCGTAAATTTGTGGCACTTAAATAAAATTATACATACATACATACATCTGCTAACCTAAATACGTTAAGCCCCCTTCATTAGCTCTTGCCAAGTTTCCAGAATAATAAGCTCAATACAATAAAATTAATAAATGATTTTATGCAGAACTAAGAGAGAGATAGTAATGGGTTGGTGGGACTGTTACCGTTTATACAGTCTTCACTGTCAGTATGCAGAAGCTCAGCCAGAGAGGTTCAAATAGGTTGGCAAAGCTGGTGCTAATTATACAGACTTCAGTGTCAGTGTGCAGAATGCAGTGGGAACCATAGTTAGCAATTGGCTTGCTATTATATAGACTTCCCCATCAATGTGCATAATGCAGAAGCTCACCCACAGGTGCCAACGGAGGTAATGGTTGAAGACTTTTTTATTTATGACGTTTATATAGTGCTAACATTCTGTGTTGGCCAGTGTAAGATTTACATTCAGAAGCTTATAGTCACAGAATGTTTGGCACATTAAGCACCACCTACTAAGTTACTACACCCTTTTGTAAAAAATAGACAAAGACTAAATTATACAGTGAACTGAAGTGCTGTATGCTTTATAATTTAATGCAAAGTAAAATAACAAATGTCAGAATCAACATTGAATATTAAAAATAGTTGGATTAGAAACTACAATTATAATTAATTCCCTTGATTTCCCCTGTGTATGTCCCAGACTAGGGGGGTAATACATCAAGCAGTGAACTGAACTACGATGTGTTCGGCTCACTTCGCTAATAGTAGTATGCGCATGCTGATGTCCTGTGCGTGGACATCAGCATGCGCATTAAAGGGGTTCCTGTCTCGGCGAGGCAACTCTTTTGATCTCGCCGAGACGGGAATCCCTTTAATGTGCATGCTGATGTCCGCGTACAGGAGATCAGCATGCGCATACTACCATTAGCAAAGTGAGCCGAACACTTCGTAGCTCACTTCGCTGCTTGATGAATTACTCCCTAGGAGTAAGGTGCCAGTCTGAGTGAGCCACCTATAAGCAAGTGCCTCTTGTGCCTATAGGAAAATCCGGCCCTGATGTTTGCATAGACTAGATGATTTTGCATACTAGTTACTCAAGGCATCTGGTAGCACAGACTTAGGGGGGAATTCACCATTGAGCGAAGTGAGCCAAAGGATTCGGAGCTCACTTCGCTCAATGGTGAATTCCCCCCTTAATCTCTCAAAAATAAAACAAATATACTAAACTTCTGAACTGATTTTTATATTAGACTCTGCCTTTGGCTTCTATTCATTGTAGAAAAGAGCCTTGGAATAAGAGGAGGCCAGCATTCACACATTCTTTTGTCAACAACACTTTACTTTTCAAAGAGCATTAAATCATACAGATTTCTACATCAGTCGTGCTTTCAATTTCTAAGAGCCTCACTGACTAAAGAGAGAATTCACCTGTCGAATTCACTTCACTACAATTCAAGTCACATTGCCAAAATAGACACAAATTCACTTCTCTGTACTGACTTTGTCGGATGTGTAGTGAGGCACAGTCAGTCAGATAGAAGTAGGATGATAAGTCATGCATAGTGAAGCGAATTGGACAAGTGAAGGGCAGTATCGTCAGTCTCATCATATCCCACTAACTGTATTCTGTGAATATTCTATCTGTTTCTATGTCTTCTTGTCCCTAGATCATGTTGTCGCTTAATCTCAGTTGCTCTGTGACTTTTGAATGGTCATCTTACGCAACACTGGAGCCCTAACATTAACCCCCCAATTCACCAGTCTGAAGTGGCAAAGTCAAGCAGGTGAACTCAGAGCAGTACATATTCGCACCTTTGACACACTCCGCAGCTTAGTCAAAAGTAGTAGTACCTATGCATGCACACACAAACTGATGCAAAGAGCTCCATAAGTCCATGAGTTCACAACTTGCATAGTCGCCCAAATTGGTCACATATTCATCGCTTTGCAGACTTTGCTCAATAAGCGAACATGGGGAGTGGAGAATGGATGTGAATTCACAGCTCTTTGTGTCACAGATCTTAGTATTTACAAAAGATCAAGGCATGTGAAATATGGAAAAAAAAATCAATGAATTACAATGTTTTCTTGTAAATAATATTTTTTAGCAGTCAGTTAATTGCAAATTAACATCACTGAAATAACCCAAACATTTAATTTTTAAAGCAATATGACAAACGTATTATTTTCAGTTTTGAATAATATTCTGTAGTATTGCTTGCTAGATGTCATATATCTCTGTATTTGAAACATCTGCCACTTAATGTGTAGTGAATTTAGATTTTGCTCAGTAGTCTATATAGGACAAAAACTGCTCTATTGTTGCCTCTTCTGAAAGTGTTGTTGAGATCATCAAAGCTGCTATACCAGTGGTTCTTAACCTTGTTTAAGGTACCGAACCCACCAGTTTCATATGCACATTCACCGAACCCTTCTTTAGTGATAAATCACTTGACCTCCTAAGACCGACTCACCGAACCCCGGTTAAGAACCACTGTGCTATACAGACTGTCTGATAGAGAGAACTATAACAGCTCCTCTACACTATTACTACAGAGTGTTTACACTATATTCTTAGACCCAAGGTTCTCTGAAGAGGTTAGAGGCTAAGGGGGTAATTCAGCATAGTGCGAACTTACCTCCCGATCCTTCGCATCAGCTCGCAGAGACTGTTACGCGCTTGCTGATGTCCCACACGTGGACATCAGTGAACACTTTAAAGGTATTCCAGTCTCGGCAAGACCACTCTCGCCTCTTGAGGTAAATTTGCAGTTTGCTGAATTACCCCCTAAATGTCCCTTGGTGGTGCCTAAACCTAAAATGGAGAATTAAAAGAGGTCTCAATAACAACTCATTGTCCTTGTGTAGGAGCTGTAATTGGTCATTTCACCTTATAGCATCACATCTCAATTATCCGACCCCCTATTCTCCATATCAGTGTTTTCAACCTTTTTTCTTCAGGGGAACCCTTTTGTGTCATCAGATTTCTGGCGGAACCCCTAAAGAAACCCTGATTTCTGGCAGAACTCCTAAAGAAACCCTGCTGGGTATGTAGAATTGCTCTGAGCCTCGGAAAACATCCTTCACCTGCTATTCTAGAATCACCAAGAAATATATGAGAAATCAGAAGTGCTCTGTAAAAG
>WMED01004137.1:0-21117 GCA_019650415.1 Pipa parva
CTCACTTCGGACTATCGTGAATTCCCCCCTTAATGTTAAAGAAACAGTCTAGTCTGCACCAGTTAGTTTCCCATTCAATTGTCACAGTTAAATGTGTTAGTTTAATAATTTAATGGATTTACTTATTTTTAGCGGTATTTCATTTATGGTCACTTTCTTACAGAGGGGTACTTCCTCTTCAGCTGATTAGAATCTCATGCCATTGACTTGATCTGTAAGATTGAGAATTCTGTAAAACAGAATGAATTAGGTTGGCATCAGCTCTGTGAGGCTGCTCAAAATTCTTAAGCCTTTCATTAATATTCCTGACTTTAAAGAACAGTAGGGCGAAATTTATTAAAGTCGGTAATTACCGATATTGCGATATTGAAGTTTTTTTACCAATATCACAATATCGATACTACCGATATCGCTAAAGCGAATTTCGGCCGTGCCATTGATTTCAGTGGAAAAACAGCTGAAATATTGCTATTGCGATACCGATATTGGTAAAATACCGCTATTGCGATATTGATACTATCGATATCGCAATAGCGGTAATTAACGACTTTAATAAATTTCATATATATGTGTAAAAAATGCCCCAAATACATATTGATTCAAATGCAGGTACGATATATTCAATCTTTGCTTTAGCTGTTTAGCCTTAAAAGTTGGGCTTTTGGGCACACTTCCTGTATGTGGATACAGGTCCTTTAATAAAAACGAATGCTGCAACTTGATTGGACCACAAAGGTAGGTATACACTATGCAGATTTGCACGTGTATCTTAAGTCCTGACTCCTGATATACAGTATTTGTGTTCATTATTATTTCAAGAGTTATTAAGAGGTTAGAATAATAAACTGTACTATCTGAACAGTTCTTTTTAATTGCCTACAGTGTTCCTATACGTGTGTAGTGATGTCAGTTCACATGAATGTTCTTTTCATTTAAATTCATTAACATGATGTGTGAAAAAAAAACAGCCAAACTGAGTTTTATTTGGGAACTGTTATGACAGATACGAAAAAGTCAGTCTTCAGAACGGTTTTATCACCTCCATTCACATCCCAACATCTGCAGCGTTTGTGAATTATCAGCCGCTGTAATCAAGTTTATTCATACTTTCTAAAACATGACATTAGCAGTAGTGAGAATGCCTGTGCTGCTCAGCAGCAATTCTGTTCAGACTCAAACTTTTAAATGGTTTATCTGCTGAAAAAGTCTGTTACTTTCCGCATACTCCTCACATTCCATTAGAAGGAAGGAGCAATATATGACTCTGTTATCTGGCTTTTCCAGTATTATAGCAGAACACCAACATTTGCTTCTGCATAACCCTAATCTTTGTTATACTGGCATATTTATTCAATAGGCACACCTTCTGCACTGCTAGACTCACATTCTATATTATTATTCCTACTCTGAATATTTACTAAGCCAGGAGCAGAAAGAATAAGAGTGCAAATCCAACTCTATAGTAAAGGAGAATGTTTAATGTATAATGCTACAGCTTCCAGCACACTCTTTGGTCTCTTTAAATCTCCAGATGTTGAGGTAAAGCTTGATTGAAATTGGTTTAAAAATGAGTGCACAGCAAAACCTGTCAACAAAGTCTCCGGGGAGATAAAGCCTCAATGAAATTAAGAACTCCTGTAGAACTTAGAACAAGGAGCTGCTGCCCTCTGACCTGGAACTGCTGTGGAAGCCATGCTGATAGGCCCACACTGGGTTACACCAGCTCAATCAGAGACTTTGCAATAGACACTGCAGAAACATTTGCATTGGCCAAGCTGTAGTTCTTCATTTTATCCTGAAACAGGGAGTTTAACTGCCATTAATGAGTCAAATCAGTACTGATATAGCATACTAACTCTCCATAGCAGATCTCTACAAAGTTGGCATACTTCTTTTTACCCACAGGATCTTTAGAAGGGCAAATTTATTAGTCCTTTAACTATTTCAATTTCTGCCCTTGGATCTATCCAAATGACACTCCTTCATGGGATATTGATCCATCCTCTACTAATTATCTCATTGGCATATATCCGATTCAGATAGAAAACATGACCCTGAATGAAATCCATGCACTGCCCCAAACCATTTGCTGTGAAAAGGCAACTGCACCAGAGAAGACTCAAAGCAGGTAACACAGCAACAAACTGTTGGGGAATAGATAGATTGGACCTAGCTCCAATTTTACCTAGACCTAGATCATGGCATGTTGAATTCTCTTGTTCAGTAAACAACTAGTTGTAGGCCTCAGCTTTCCCCTAATAAGCATCCAAAGGTGTCTACTCTAGAATCCTCTGTATCTGAATGAAATTGGCACATTTGATATTAATGACCTCATAGTTTTCAGAGGGCTAGGACTACAATCCTTCTCTTGTGTCATTAGTGACTCCACAACCACAGGACTCCTTTCCAAATGGGGTTCCACTCCTGTCAAAGGATGTTTTTGCTCCTTTACCTTCACATAGAAATTCCTATTCCTAATATCTAGGCTCTGTTGGTTGAGCAGACTTGTCTTTGGATTATTTTCCATCTGTAAAATACTTTATTGTCCACATTCCTATATTGTATACATAATGTCTTTAAAACAAGAAAGAAATCAAAGAAGGATAACAGTTAAACAGCAATTAACATTGAAAAAGAAATCAGTGTGTTCTACTTTCATATAATGGAAAATTTCATTTTCTATTATTGCCTTTACCTTATATTGTATTTCTTAATAAAATTAAGTTGTGGTTTTAAGCTTTTGCTAATGAGATCTACTGTCTGACATCTGTTTTCCTAATATGGTTATCCTTCTATAATCTAATGCTAAAAATATATTAACTGGAAAGTTAAGATTTACTTTTCTCAACATTTAGTAAACCAAATACTTAAAAATTACAGGCGTATCCTCAAGGCCGGTTCTACCAATGGGCGATGTGGGCGACTGCCCAGGGCGCAATCTATTTGAGGGGCACTATCGCCCACATCGGCCATCGCTAAACTCACCTCCAACAGCATTCCAGCAACGCACCTCTTCTAATGAGATAAGTTGAATGTGATGGCGCTTCTTGGCCGCTTCGGGTCTTGTCGGCTGTATTCGGAAGTTGCCAGTAAGACCCGAACATCTAAGGAGCGCCATCGCATTCAACTTATCTCATTAGGGGAGGTACGTCACTGTAACACTTTTGGAGGTGAGTGGGGGGCACGGGGCAAGGGGGGTTAGGGGCGGGGGGTGTCGCGGGGTGGAGAGGCGCGGCCGGAGGTCAAGCAGCGGTTCGGCCAGGGCGCCAATAGAGCCAGAACTGCCCCTGCGTATCCTACATATTTAAAATTACAGGCATACTCTATATACTTTATGATTATATGCATACCCTCTATATTTTATAATTATTGACACACTGATTACATTTTATCATGAGAGCCATATCAAACGTTTTATATACATGTTATATACATTTTAGGATTACAGACATACCCTATATATTATATAACTACAGACATATTATATACACACTCTATATACATGTTATAATAATGTTATAATTACAGACATACCCTTCAGGATAGATTTTTAATCCATACAATACTGTTTATATGTGTTTAAATAGTTAATAAACACATAATATTCAAATGGAATATTTCAACTTTTAGACCAAGGATTACCTAGTTATGCTAAAAATATTTGCCCAGGAGTACACAAGAGATCAGGGGCCCACCAAGAAACAAAAAATCAAGATCCCACAAGGAACCAAGAGATCAGAGGCTCGTAGGGAAACAAGAGATCAGGGGCCCACCAGAAAACAAGAGATGAGGGGTTCACCAAGAAATCAGGATCCCATGAGGAATCAAGAGATCAGGGGCCCGACAGGAACCAAGAGATCAGGGGCCCACCAGAAAACAAGAGATCAGGGGACAACTAAGCAAAGTTTTTTTCTTTTCTCTTCATTATCTATGATTCAATAGTGTCCTACCTCTTTTTTATTTCCCTACCTGCTTTGCACTACCCCCATGCCTGAGGCCTGCATCTACAGGGATATTTCCCTGTCTCCTGGTAGGACAGGCTGACACTGGGTGGTATTGGTATTGGACTGCAGTATGTATTGCTTTGTGTTGTTTTAAGAGAATCTGCTGTAAATTACAAAGGTATTGTATGTTGTGCTAAGAAATAGCAAAATTACAAGGGAAACCCACCTTTCCACAGTAATACTCATTTAAGCGGACGTAGTTCTATTTTCTACATTTTAGAATCCTCACTGAGATTTCCTAATGGTAGAAAGATATCAGACATTCCATAGAAAAGTTCTTCCGGAAGATTAAAGACATTCCTAATCTATGCTGCACAAAAATATCAACCAAATTTTTTTCTTTTCCGCATTAGAGAAGGGAATAAAGCTGTCATCATGAAAATAAAAGCTTTCCACAGCAGCGAACAAAGAAAAATAGTACAAAAGACTTAGACGCCATCCGTGAAACGTTATGGTATACATTCTGACAGCTGAGACTAAATATAATCTTATAAAACAATATTACCATGCGTAGTGTATTGCAATTGTCAGAGAGAAAAAAAAACAGTGAATCCCTCCTAATCTGGTGTAGTGTTCCACTCAGTATTTCTCTCTTAGAAACAAGCAGGCTGCACAGTCCTTGGAAAAGAATGTATAAGTTCTAGCTTATGATATATATCATAATTATGATATATATCATATTATCATATCATATCTATATGATAATATAGAATAGTGTTTAACACCACTATATTCTGTTGTACAACATTTCATATCACATTGTCCTGTACAATCTGAAATCTGAAATCCTTGAAGTTTTTCAAGTATTTGATAAAGTATATGAAGCCATATTTAAAAAAACAAAAAACAAAAACATATTGCATCTCTGCGAGTTATCATTCTTCCTTTCCTTATAGGAGGTAGTGGACTGAGATAATTGAGACCCACTGGGAGGTCCATTTTTGCCAAACAACATTATGTGAAGTGCCACATGTCACACACAAGCATTTGGAATAATGGTCCTGGCACATTTAATCCTAACTTTAACAGGAGCAAACAAAGGAAGGGTTCAGCAAACCCATATATTCCAACAAAAATCCCAAAAAAACCAAAGCTGCTCAATGTGTATCCATAAGGGAATCGCCCTATTTATTGTAGAAACATGAAAAACAACATTTCAGGCAAGTTTCTGAAATAAATGGGGTGATCCACTTATGGATACACACAAGGCCAGCTCATGAGGAGGAGATACATGTTGGGTGGGCAAGTTTGACACTGCTTATATTGTTAGGAAGTACAGAACTTCCACCAGGTAGACATTCAGATCACACAGTAAAGGAGAGGATGGCATTAAAAATACTTTAGGAATTCCTTCTAGGAATATATTATCGACTAAAGTCCAAATTGTCACATAAGGGTGTGAATTAACCAGCTAAAGATGGTCACAATAGATGGCTACTGTCACAGTCACAAATTCATTATAGGACTATTGTTGTGGTCACGACTTTACTATTGTTGCAGTGGCAGATTTATCATGGGAATCTGCAGTTTGAGAATTTGGCAGTCGAATTCTCACTTTAGTCAATAACCCCCTACGTAACTTTTAATTTATACTCATTGTTTTAAACCTTCATTAAATGAATAGGTGACATCTAACAATCTCCTCCTTCAGAGTGATGGCCATTTCAAAGTGACCTTTCAGTCAACAGCTGCTCTTTAAATGTTCCACTGTCACTTTTTAAATACATTATTTTTGCAATATATGTTATTTACTTATTTTCATTCCTTTCCTGTTTATAGCTACTCGCAAAAGTTTATCCGCACTCATGTACTTTCTCTGCCACAGTTCAGTTTGGGAGCTGACTGAATGGCTTCATGTTATCCAAATCATTCTCCAGTAGTGAAACAGCCAAAGTAAATTTATTCATGAACAGAACAAGCATAACTTCTCAGCACACAGGAAAACATGTCTGCACATATCAGTCTCTCTGCAGCAAGCAAAGTCTAAACTGTTTCCTCTTTACAGAGTTTTTTTTTAAACATCCTAACTTTATCAACAATGACAATATCCCTAGACAAAAGCTCACACATGCAATACTTACGGAAGTGGTTGTTGCTCACAGTAATAAGTATTATTCCAACACTTCATAATTCCAAGCAGTCAGAAACTTTGTAAGAAAGCAACAATACATTTAAAATCACCGCAATTAATCAAGTAATTTATATTTCAAAAATCACTAATGTAAACAGTAATCTTTAGATAATGTTGATATATGAAATGTGTATGAAAAATTGCAAAAGCATAGTTGGTCATTAATGCTGAAAGAAGACGTAGGTCAATCAAGTCTAACTTGTTAAAATAATTAAATAATTCTTTATTTTACCCTTGTTGGTCAAGAGGAATGTGCAAACCCTATTTAATACTTGGACCGTCTTGACCCTTGTGGAAACACACAGTATATTGAAGTATTCTGTGAAACTTGGTATGTATAAGGTCATTAAAATCATTAAATGTTCATGGTTCATGGCTCCACATATACAAAGTGTATAAATCAATATATTAATTAATAATAATTATTGTTCACCTTTTGTAATTATGTATCTAATCAAAATGCACCATATTTGTGGCTCAATAATAGATATTTTTTACACATTAATTTAACTATGAACTGTTTATTATTTATTCACCCCAAACTCACCCTGCCAAAAAACTTGATTATATGGACTTTAATCCAGGATGCACTACCACCCTGCAAAATGATTTATACATTTTGTATATGTTGACTTTAATCTTGGAGCCATGAACACATGAATGGTGTTCAGCTGTAGACTGTATCACTTGTGAGTAAAAAATGTTTGTTAAATACCTTAAATCTCTGTGGGGGCAATTCAGGATAGTGTGAAGTGAGGTGAGGACTTTGCACCTCACTTCGCACTATCCTGAATCACCCCCTGTGTTTGCAGCCTTATATCTTTTACTATTTCAACTGGACACTGAACCCCAGCCTGGCTCATTATTGGACTAGCACCACACCCAATGCTTATTGTCTGCAGGGCATTCATCCCTACCTTTCTTTGCACTCATGCGGACTACAGAAGTTCCCTGATATGGACAAACCAGTTCACTTTATTGTAAAACAAAGAGTGTTCAGTAAAACATTTGTTTTGTAGACAAAAACATTTTTAAAGTAACTATTCTGTATCACTAAGTACAAATATGAAGGATAAAGCTGAACATAACTAAGAGAAACTATTTTTTTTTAAATAAAATGCTTATATCAAGCCAGAATAAAGATAAGGATTAAAATTACAATATACACTTCTGAAGTGATGCCTCCGTAAAATCTGTGATCATTGAAGCAATGTAATAAGAGCGAGATTAATAATATTGAGAATTTGAAATGTCATATGCTAATGCAATACAAATCACACTAGGAGATAGGCTAATATCTAAGGAAAAATTATTGGACACTTATCTTAACTGCTGCATTTGGAAGTTTCTGAAAGAATTGGTGGATAAGCAATATACTGGTATTAATTTGAAAATTATGACTATAAAGGGATATCTGTGTGACTTCACACGGTTTATTTTGCATTACAAATGATTTTCAAAATGGTTGACAGAATGACTGTAGTTGACATTACTTAGATTTTCAAAAGGAATGTTATATGCTGATACACATGGAATGTTCAGCAGATCAGGCCCCATAGGAATGTGCAGAAAATGCTAAAGTAGAACACGAAAGTGGGTCAGCGTATAAAAACAGCAACTCTTATTTTAATATGCTTATTATAAAGGCAACTGAAAATGTAAAGGCTACTGCAGAGATTAGATAAGAGTCGCAACTATTCCTTGGTGCATTATACTTTCTGGGTTTGAATATAAAATATTTTTTTGCCTCTAACATAATTAAATTAAAATTAAATTTCAGTCAGTTAGCTGATACAACCACACTGACGTTTTTTAGGCAATACGTTTGTAGTATGTTATCGAAAGTTAGAAATGTTTCACTGACAAAACTCATTTTAACTTTGATTTTTAGGCAAAATTGGAATTTTTTTTTTGTGTTTGAGGAGTTTTATCAATATGAATGGACAGTGTCTAGTGCAGTGGTGGCAAACCTTTTCAGCACTGAGTGTTGGTGATGTCAGTCATCAACGCCTGCACCCGAAATGCAGGCACCGATGAGTGACGTCATTGCCACTGCATCAGGGCAGACCTCTGGCTGCGGCTATCCTACTTAGATCCTCTTTGTGAGCGAGCGCTCCTTCAGTGTAGACCACTGATCCGACCTGAAAACTGTCAGGTTGGGTCTGTGTCCTACACTGAAGGAACACTTGTTTGCTGGGGGACCTAGGACAGCAGTTAAAGCAGCAGTGGTGGTGGCATGCATGCCCACAGAGAGGGCTCTGAGTGTCCTCTCTGGCACTTGTGCCATAAGTTCGCTACCGCTGGTCTAGTGCCTCTTTCTCAGTGTGGCATTATTATGACAGGGTCCTGCTACTTTTAGGTCTCCCAATGCTTACATCGACTTTCACAAGCCAACCAGACTATTTTGGCAAACACTCAATAATTTTTGATGCTGTGGATTCTTTTAAACTTTCAGGTTATAACTCACACAGAACAATAGATTGATTCAAAGTAGATCCCAGACCTTATGCAGATGTGACACAGGTTTTAGCTTCAGTACAAGACACAATATATCAAGGAGGATATAAATGAAGAATGATGTGCCTTTATCTCCCTTACTACCTCCTTGTTGGTTTAGAGCTAGTCACTAATCCATGCCCTGGTTGGCACAACTATCTCACTCAAGTTTTATCCTTTCTCTAGCTACAACTAATTTATCTTATGACCTTCAGGACTCCTTCAACATTTACTTCAACAGAGAAGGTTAACCAGGACCTTCTTACTCTAGTCTCACTCAGGCTGCGAAGTTTCCCACCCCCTTTTCTGATGAGGATCAGGTTGTTTCTTTTTGCAGTTGCTTCTCTCTGTCACCTACTTCTACTTTATTAGGATGGGTTGGAACCTTAAAACAAAGAATTATTTAAAGGGCCACTGAATTTTTTAGCAGCCAAAAAGAATCTTGCATGTTTTTAACCGCACAGAGCTGCTTCCCACCTGCTCCTTTGATATTTTTTACATTTTTGAAGCCTGTGGATTAAGTCAGTGGTACAAGATTGCAAACCAGCTGAAGAGGAATTAAGTGAGAGGTGGGGCTTCTGTAAATTGGCTACAAATTCAAAACCACAGAAAATTCAATTAAAAAGTAAATAATATATTGTTGAAAACATTTATTTAAAAGGAACAATTACATTGACAAATACTGTAACTATTGCTGACGGGAGTATTACTTTAACAGGGGAAACTTCTTATTGATGTCTAGTAAGCCACAACAACCAAACAGAGATCTCCTCTCATTATTCTAACTCCCTTATAGGTTGAACTGAATGTACTTGTGCCTTTCTTCAGCCTTATAAACTATGTTACTATGTTACATCTGACGTACAAGGATCCAACTACAGACAGAGTATAACTGATCTGGTATGTGATAACTGTCATGCTAGTAATCAGTTGTCTGTATGCAATGGTTTTTGATGCAAACTCACTGATTGCATTACAACTATTTAATGATTTGCAGCTGTGCACCAAAAGAACTCCGCACAGCCCCATGAGATAAAGAAGTATATCTAAAAAGAATCACTGAAGCCTGCTGCCAGATAATACAGAGAAGATGACAGTGGACAAACAGTAGGTCCTGAGTTCAAATCCAGGCAGAGCAAACAGCCAGGTATGTAATATACCAAATGTAGTTTCACAGCTTTCTCAGTGAACTGGAAGTCATGGGTGTCCATGGGAGGGGAGGGAAGTGGCCCCCCTAAGAAGACAACCAGAGAGGCACATTAGGAGTAGTCCAGTCCTTCCCAATATGGTCCTCTGTCAAGCCTTAATATCTAATGATGCTGCATCATCATGTGATGTCATAGCACTTCCCTCCCCTTTATATTTTGCCCATGCTGGGCATACAACAGGCTCTAATGATAAATTAAGAGTCATTTTCTTATTCCTATGGTTGTTTTGAGTGTGCATTCACAAGCTTAACAATATAGCCCTGAAAACTGGAAAAATTTCTTCACATAGGCTAATCTGCAATTATCCCTATTTCTCTTGTTCTTATAAATGAGAAATCAGTGTTCCCTTTTTCCTTTATTTTAATGGAGCTCCACACACACGGAAACTTATATTTAAACATCAGCCACTCTCATGCATCCAGCATCTGTTTTATAACCACAGCAGTAATTCTTAATTATTATACACCCTTACGTTAAATAAAAACATCAATCATAAATATAGTACAAACACCCAAGTCTAGTGAACAAGTAACTTCATTAAAAATAGGTTAATGAATTGTTTTTGTGAATCGGTTTTTGTGCTGAATACAAGGCACGTGAGAATCTTCTCTCGTGTGTACAAGTAGGGATCCCCAGCTGTGTGTGTCAGTTTACATGCAGAGAACTGACCCTGCTGGGTAAGTTTATACTTACGGTGAGAGAAGGGGCGCGTATGGCTATAAAGTAATAATACTTACAATCAGTTCCACTGTAGAATTGGATTTCACATAGGTCAGTGTCATTTTCAATGCATCATTGTTTATAAATGACTGATGACTTCAGGTTTTCAGCCGTCCAACTTATAGAGATAATTTCAGCACCGTTCATTTTTTTTTCTTAAGCTTACAGTCTTTGTGTGGCTGATTTTATTTGGTGAATGCAACAACATTCTCTGCATTTCTCTAGATCGCTACTTAAAATACAGAATGAAGTCTGGCCATGAATGATAAGAAAAAAAACTAATAATAAAACATTATCTAGGTAGAGCTGATTTTGTCATTTAACATTTTATCATTGGATTCATTTTGCAGCGTTCTGTAACACATTCACACACAAAAAAAAGAAAATTGCCAATAGGATTGGCATCAGGGTCAGACTGGTCCAACACCGTATTGGTGGGTCCTGGTTAAAAAAAAATCATCTTGAGTATGTCCCATGTTCAGTAAACAATGATTCATCATTTATTCTGGTGTATGGGATAACACTGTAACTTTTGCAAATCGACTGTGGGCCCTGGCGCAAATACCGTGTTTCCCCGAAAATAGGATGTACCCCGAAAATAAGGCATGCCATGGGATTTGAGAAATTGGCTAGTATAAGACACCCCCGAAAATAAGGCATGTTAAAAAACCAGTAGAGGAGCGGCCTTGTGTAGCTGTATCTGACCCACTAGAGTGACAGCCCACTGTGCACTGGATCGTCCCACAGAGCTTCCCCCCCATCCCATAAAGAGTAGAAGAATCTCCGGCACTCCGTGGGTGAATCTATCGTGTCTGCGGCCAAATGTATAAAGTAGCCTTTAATATCACTTACACAGCGCATAGCCGGGTAGGTGCACCGCATGCAATACCAACACTGTGAGGGATATCAGTAGACCATCTCACAATGTTCCCTCTGCTTCGCTCTGCTGGCCTAGCCTCCCACATTTTTCTGCCCTTCATGTTTCAGGTGCTGTGAACAGCCGGATACCTTTTGGCGTCACATGATTAGGATGGGCCATCCCACTCTGTGGAACTCAAGGCCCCCCACACACACAGTGCCCATCTCCGAGCACCACTATCAATCAACTTATAACACGCTTTGTTTGAAAACAATTCCCTCCCGCCGCTCGGTACCTCTCTTACAGCTCTCCACTCGGGGTCCGTCTGATGCTGCTGGAAGTGCCGACCTCCAGGAGATCTCGCGATGTCTGCGCTTGCTACCGGCCTGTAGTGAAAAACACCCCCCGAAAATAAGACGTAGCACAACTTTTAGAGAAAAAATTAATATAAGACGGTGTCTTATTTTCAGGGAAACATGGCATATATATATATATATCTCTTGACACCTTCAGACAGGAATTCTTGCAGGAGCTAGCAAGGAGCTAGTCCAGTAAAACAAAACTCATAATAAAAAGAAGCTGATCGATTGAATGAAGGGAGGTTAATTCTGCCTGAAACTTTGTCTTTGTGCACTCCACAATAAATGGATATTTTTAATAAAAATTTATTTGTTTTAATAAATATCATATTTTGAGTAAGTGGGCCCTTGGAATCAGCTTCTCTGGTGGGCTCAAGATGCCTTGGTCCATTACTGATTAGCAATGCCAGTTTTTCCTATTCAGTGCTGCATCCCCTCTGTCATTTTGAAAGCTGACTCCCTGGTTCTTATTGTTTTAATTTCTGGGGATCGTAATTATTATCCAATATCTGAAGTTTCATGGAAAACAGATAAAAAGATTGGCTGCAGCCAGCAAATAGGGACAGATTAGGAATTCAGTAAAGATAACATTTAATATTTCTTGTATAGAAATAAATGTCATATCAATCCCAGTGAGGTTCTTTTGTTTTCTGGCATAGTATAGCTCCATCTACAAAGGTAGCGAAATCTATTTTCACCTTAAAAATCTTCCCTCCTTAAGGGGGGAATTCACCATTCAGCAAAGTGAGCTCCGAAGCCTTCGGCTTACTTCGCAAATGGTATTATGCGCATGCTGATGTCCTGCGCGCGGACATCAGCATGCGCATTAAAGGAATTCTTGTCTCGGCGAGGCAACTCTTTTGGTCTCGTCGAGATGGGAATCCCTTTAATGCGCATGTTGATGTCCGCGCGCAGGACATCAGCATGAGCCATAATACCATTTGCATAGTGAGCCAAAGGCTTCGGAGCTCACTTTGCTGAATGGTGAATTCCCCCCTAAAACTGGATGTCAATGAGGAGCCAAGCCTAGCTTTCTCATCCCATATAGAGACAGCTGGGAGGTAAGCAAACTTTGTTGTGGGTATTAACAAAGTAGTCACTTGAGTAAGATACAGACAACTTTTGAAAGTAACAATTGTGCACAGTGTTATAATTCCGGACCTCTTTGTTTGAGGTCTGCAATTTTATTTTGATTGGTTAGAAAAGAATATTTTGTTTTTATATTACTCAAAATTAATTTGCAAGACCTATTACAATATATTTGCTATTTATTTAATTAAATATCATATATGGAAATCTAGCTGTAGTTGAGAGAGTCAGTTGTCAAGAATCAGTATATTATTCATGACATTCAATTTTACTATAGGTATATCAAAAATGAGTGCGACCTGTCAGGATTCAGCTGTTATTGTAGAAGGGCTAGTTAAACAAGATAAATGATCCAAGGCTAAAACACCTATTATATTGATCCACTGTAGGTGTAAATGAATCCTGAGGTAGAGGGTAATTACTTTCTATCCTTGAGTTGTTACTATTAGAAGACTGATACAGTTCATGTTATCAAATGAAATTATCACATTATCCTTCACAGTATTAAAATGACACTCACCGAAAGAGATATTAGGATTTATAAATAGCAAGAGTTATTTACCTATAATAGGCTGGATTCGTCTGCAGTAATCTAAAAGGTCTACGGCAGCTTTGGAATATCTTTCACATTCTTCTTCACTTGCAAACACAGTTTTATTCATTAGTACTTTTATTTACAGTTTGTTTTGTTGGGAACCTGGGGACAATAACTTATGTTTCATAATGTAGACTGCTGTTGAAGATATTGATTCATTGAAATGGTAATAATTGATGGCTCTTTTGACAAGTGAAATGTATTTATTGGTACCCATTTCTTATCTATTCATCCAACTTTTAGGGTATGAATACTTGCTTAGCAGTTATCTGTGGTGCAGTGACATGGCAAATGTAGGGCAAGGCATGTTAAATATTTTGACTTGTGCTCTGTAGACACAAGGTTTATATTTATTTGGGCAATGCATTAAATACTGACTGCATGAACAATGTATGTGTATATATATATATATATATATATATATATATATATATATATATATATACTGTATAAGTTAGGATAGAATGGTCGTGTTAGTTCACAGATGGAAAAAAACGAGAAACGCAGTATTTGGTGATACTATTTTGGCTAATAGTTGTTATTGCCTGTTTTCGCAATGAAAAATGGTTGAAAAAGTAAAAGAAAAATTTTTTTTTAGACTTTTGTAAATTTCAGTATATCATATGTAGTAGCTAAACAGGTCATGAACGCTATAGCTCACCTAATAACTAAAAAAAAGAGAAGATGGTGAAAACCTGTTCTAATTATCCCAGAACACTCAAGGCTAGTATATTTTTTTTTACAATGATCTATTTTACCTTTATTCTCTGTGCATGAATTGTGCACCTTTTTTATTTCATGGACATAAGTTGTCCATATTAAACAGTTACCCAACATCCCAAGGCACAGGATAAACATAGAGGAAAATGAACACAATGGCACAAGCCGCATTTCATACATTTCAGTTATAGAAAAATTCAAAACCTACAGTCTAGGATGCATTCTTGTTTGCTTTGTCCCAACTATAGACATTGGTTTCCAGAATAAGAGACCCTTACGCTGTTTGTCGAATGTCGCACTAGGAACAATGATTGGAGATGAGGCTGTGGATGCAGAACAACCTTGTTTTTGCTCATTTGACATTTTTAATTGATGGGAAGGCTTTCTAACTGACATAACAATGGGCAACACTGCTTTCCTGAGGTTTTTCTGGGTCAGGTTTATGATATGACTTTACAATCACAAACTGGCAAAGCTTCTTGATCTACCACTAACGTGCTCCCTTTCCCCCACTGCTCAAAGGGTGTTAGAATTGTCACTAGTTGTCTGGGAGGTTTAAATGAAAAGGCAACAAGGCAAGTCTTCAAATACGTATGTGTGGAAAATAGAAAAAATGAAAAAGGATTAGTGGACAGAAGAAAGCCTTTTTAATAGCTATTTAATGGAAAATAAATATAGCATTAGCTGTGGTAACAATCAAGCTTTTCCTTAAATAAGATGACTTCATATTAATGTCAATGGAAAATAAATGGCTTAATATTTTATACCTAATTGAAAACCGGTATAGCACTCCTGACATGAAAATACACACTGAGGCTGAAGTAGAGAACTTGGCTGACAGTTTCTCATTTTACTGGAAAAGGTGAGCCAGTGTCATACTCCTTACTGTTATTTAAAATTATGGAAACCTTTGTAAGAGCCACTGTAGATTTCTCCGGTTGACACAAGTGACACCTAATAGATGTATTGCTGCTTTATTGACACAGAGGTTGAATACACTCTGCTCTAAAATATCTTTTCTCTTGCAAAATGCAAAAGCTAGGGCAATAATGGGCTTCTATTTTTTTATGGGTAAAATGACAGGCACAATTTTAACAGAATACTACAACATTCTGCAAATGACTTCTGCACTAAGCAATGGGTTCTGAGTCTCCAGTAAGAGAATACTGCAAGAGGAATAATAAACATGGAAATCTACCTATCTTCTCTATCTATCTTTGAGTATTCAGAAAGATACCGATGGATGTAAATCACAATTTATAACGTTTTCCAAAGAAAACTACCTTTATATTTCATGACTATTTAACACCAATCATTCAAAAGCCTTCAGCAGCCCTACTTTTATAAAATCTCTAACAGATGGTGAATCATTGTAAAAGCCTATGACACTAATGAGCCCACATCTGTTCAGGCAGATGTAAGGAAAGCCACAACCATGTTATAAAAAAGATTAATTATAGGGAATCTGTATTTCACTACCTTACTGATGGCAGTGCATAGCTGAAATATTCATTTTGATTTGTTGCTTTAGAGTATTTTAGGAAACCACAATTGAAGCACACTCACTTAGATTAATATTCCACATCTACTGAATAAAAAGAGTCAGTTATGCTTGACAATAACAGTATACTCTCTTTACTTTTTTTGGATTAACACATAAGGGTTATTTATAAAAGTCAAACAGTTTTTCCAATAATAAAACGCTATAGAAAGAGAATTGTTTTAATTGATTTTGCTGTTTTTCACCTATTTTAAAAGCCGTTCAAAGTGAATTTTTCACCAAAAAGTGTTGGCTTGTCTGAAGTTGGCATAAACCAATTTAATTGATCGATATTTATTAACTCTTTTTTTCCAACAGTGAACATTTTCATTGAACCTATATAAATCATCAGAATCCGAAATTACAGCAAAGGAACTGAACAGTGAAACACAGCAAAACAAATAAAAACATTGAAATGGTCTTTAGTTACATCCCCCACAGAGTAATGCTCTGCCAAAGTGGTCAGCCATTTTAGATTATATGTTGCCATGTGAAAAAAAGATCCTGTAGAGGACCCAGTCACCTCAGAAGACAATGGAGGTCTACTGAGGTAAAGATTTCAGAGTCTTCTACTAGAATTTTCTCCCCAGAAGAAACAGACTTCATGGCAGCATCCATCGTCTCTGTGCCCCCCTGTTAAAAAGCAAATTGTTTATAGAATTCTCCTTTTGACATTAGAAGCACTTTATACCATTGCCCGCTCCTACATTCTCTCTTTACTTGTGTGAACTTAGGTCATCTGTTACATTTCTCACATATTAATTCATATTAATTGACTTTGTGCACTGCTCACTAATATTTATTGCCCTTTCCCATCTTAAACCCTTCTCCCTTGATGTTCTATATCACTGGAATTCAATAGCAACCTACCTTTGCCAAGAACATTCCCTCAATATTTTAATAACCAAACTCAAAGCCTACCATTTTAGTTTATATGTGGCCTTATGAAAAAAGGATCCTGGAGAGGAACCAATCACTTCAGAAGACCAAGGAGGTGGTCAAAGAGCCAATCAAATGTAGACTTCTTGGAGCTACTACTACACATAGCAATATAACTGGGAAGTTTTCAGAATTTTTCAGCATAACTAGGATGTACAAAATGTCACTTGTGGGGACTTATTTATCAAGTTATGGTAGAAAGCCGTGGTCTGAGCCTTATGACTTCTGCGTTTCAGTAGAAAACGATATTCTGTTTATAAAAATGTAAATACATTATCTGCCACTGTAAAACACAGGACACACACCAGCTGCTGAAAAAAAAATCAGTCCTAGAGTTTTATAGTCAGAAATGTCTACAATGGTTTTTTTGCATACTTTTCTTATATTGTGATCAATCACAAATATACATTTCAGAAAAAACATACATAGAAGCAGCTTTTGAAAAAATAAAGTTTTGTGACTTTTCTCATCCATAAAGATTATTTTTTAGCCCAGTTTCAGAAGAGTAATTTTGCTGCGCTAGTTTTTAGGGGATTATTTTCAATACTGATAACAGAGTGCGCTCCCTTTCAAATTCCAACTTTGAAAAATGCTGGTGCTCCTGTTGCTGTTTAACTGTAATTTTCCATTTTCTAAAATTATTTGAACACTACCTGTTTATCTGCAAGAGTCAGCAAGCTCAAGGCAGTCTATTTTCAATTTTAACTTGCGTATTATAAATTGTTATGAAGAATATGTTGCAGAGACTGACGATAGTGGTCTGGCACATATTTTCCCATAAATTTACATTTATTTGCATGCTGATTCAAAATAAGACTTTTATTTTTAATGAGAAATAGAATTCTACTAGTGTTTAAATTCATATGGCCATATGGTTTGAGAATATGTGTGTATTTAAAAATATATATATATTTACTACCATTGAGAAGGTACAATGATTACGCCTAATTTTATTTCTTTGTTTTCCAGCTGAATATCATGATATTCAGTGTCTGAACAGAATGCCCAGCATTTAACTCTCAGTTTCCAAATTATTTTCTACTAACTACCTGAGGTTTCTCAATTTCTCTCATCCTCTCCATGCACAACATGATCATGCAATACTTTATTTTTACTTATGTCCTGTGCTCATCTACATTTGATACTGTTGACTATTTATTCAGATTGTCCACCCCTTTGGTGCCCTTAATCTAGCAACATCTTGGATTTCAACTTAACTTTCTAATTGCTAATTTTTCTGTATCCCATGCTAATGATATATTTTCTCCTGTTCTACTTAGTGTGAGGGTGCCTCAAGAATCCTAGGTCTTCTCCTGCTCTCCCTGTATACTCTTCCTTTGGGTGATATTATTTCTTCATTTTGTCTTTTACATTTTCACTTTTGCACTAACATCTTGAATCCAGACTCAGATCTCTTTCTACTAAAAATCTCCTCTTGAATGGACCTGTGCTATTTCAAATTAAATCTTGCTGAAAATGAAATGCTAATTCATACCTTTGCCTACTCCTACTTCTCTTTACTTATGTTTCCCTAAGTCATTGCTAATACTGCCCTTTCTCATCTTAAACCCTTCTCTCTTGCTGCTCTATATCACTGGAATTCAATAGCAACCTACCTTTGCTAAGAACATTCCCTGAATATTTTAACAACCAAACTCATACCCTACCTTCTGGAGCACTAGCATTGGCTTTTATGCCCCTTTTTAACTTACTTTAAAGGAGAACTAAAGTGAAAAAAAAAATAAAAAACAACAGTTAAAATACTTACCTTATACAGAACTGGTTGATTAAAGTCACAGCATGAGCTTCCCCCGACTCTTCTTCACAGCGCTGGCTCATCACGTTCATTGCAGGGGCCAATGAGAACACTCCCTGCAATGAGCGTGATGATGGATGAGGCCAGGGAAGGAGAAGAAGGAGCTGCGTGCTGTCTTCTATGTCAGCCAGCGTGCTGTGCAGGAGGTGTCAGGGGAAGCATCGGGAACTGGCTAATTACAGCACAGCTCATTTTAACTGTTTTTTTTTTTTCACTTTAGGTCTCCTTTAAGTTTGTATCACTGTTTCTCCTTATGATTAACACTTATAAACTAATTATCCAACACCTTTATGGAGCACAGACTTTCTTTCACTTTTTATAAACTCTTAGTGAAATTTATTAAACTCGGAAAGACCGCTCTCGGTTTCCAAGTTTACCAAATGAAATCTCGTATTGTTTTTTTTGAGTTTTCGAGATCGAGTTTTTCAATCTTGATTTTTTGAAATTTTTCCATGCAACGGCAGCCATGCTAATAATGTAATGTATGGCTACCTTTCTATTGAAAAAAATTTGAAAAATTGAGATCTAAAAACTCGATCTCGAAAACTTGAAAAAAATCTTGTGAGAACAATGCAAGATTTCACTCCTGCACGCGGACATCAGTGAGCGCTTTAAAGGGATTCCAGTCTCGGCAAGACCAAAAGAGTTGCCTCTGGAATCCCTTTAAAGCGCTCGCTGATGTCCTCGTGCAGGACATCTGCGAGTGCATATCAGTCAGTGCAAAGTGAGGAGAAGACTACGCACCTCACTTTGCACTATTGTGAATTACCCCCTGACAGCGGTCTTTCCAAGTTTAATAAATTTCGCCCATAATTATTAGAGTGACATTTCTTTATGTTTGCCTGTAGGGTGCCAGGTAGAACACCCCTAAAAGAGAATTTCATATCATCAATGACCAGAACCATACCAAAAATCCTTGAAAGTACCAAGGACCTGGTTAATCTTTAGAAGCCAACCTTACCTAGACACCATCATTTAAAAGATCTGTTGATGTAGGTGCTTTACTTAAATTCTAAATATTAGCATGGTACCTCTGTATAGTATGATAACATTGTTGCCTATAAAAGGAAGAAATATGGTCCTTGGCTAATAGTGGTATTCATAGTGATATGCAGTCTGACATTATGGGAGTATGTGTACCAAAACCTGCAGTTTAGTTATGGATTTATGAGCTTGCATTCCTGAATAAAGAGAAAGGTAATAAGACAAATGCCACTGATTTAAATTTACAATATTCCTTGTCTCTTTTTTTTGTCACTGGACTGACCATTAATATTTTATTTGTTTCACAGATTATATGAATTTCACTCCAACAAGGACATTATTTTAGTGCCTAATATTTCTTTTTACCAATATGTGTTTCATTAAACATCCTGCATAATATATGTGCAATAATGCCGCCAATTCTGATGAATAAACACCTATGATAAAAAAATAAATAAATAAAATTGTCTAATAAATAAAATTGAATTTAGTAGGAGCCTATTTATTCTAAGCAAACATGCCATGGGTTATTAACTGTGATAACTAATGGGATGTTCCTGACCATGCATAAATAAATTAAAGCTTTAATGGGAAAAATATTATTTCAGATTTACATAATTCACTTTATCTAATCATGTTATGGAAGTGCACATCTAAAAATGAAAACATTAGTAAAAAAAGATTATATTTTTTTTAGCACATTCTTCCTGAGCACAACCATGTAAAAGAATAGAAACCACTGATACGGAATGAAATGAAACTATATTAACTTTTTATAGAGCATAAGTGTCCCCAAGTGGTGATATCTTAGCTTGCAACCTTTTTTAGTTATATCACTGTTGGTAATATGTCAGGAAAGCCATAGTTGTTTATTATTATATGTCAAGAAACATATCATATATACTGTTTGTAAAAGATTAATAGTATTGAATAGTATTCAATTGAAGATTTTAAATAACTTCAATGTGTTGCTGTTGCTTGCGGATTTATTTTGCTTATAGAAGTCATTGAAAATATTATATTGAAGAGCTATTATTTTGCTAGCTAAACTGAGCATCAGGGGCAAGCTCATCGAAAAAGTGAATTCACCATACAATGGAGGCTATTATTTATCAAAGTGAGAATTCAACTGTCAAAGTGAATTCTCATCACTTCAGGTTGTTACAAGCAGTCTGCTTTCAGAATAGCAAAGTCGAGTGTGCATGTTCACCATACAAGGTATTGTCACGGCAGTGTAGAAATTTATTCAGTCGCATAGTACTTTCTAAGTTTCTTCAGACAAATAGTAGCATTGTATCCAAGTGATGTCATGCCATCTTGTTCTAAATAAATTACAACATACTGACAGTATGCATGAATTATTATAACAAAGGATGATGTCATCATTTTGTTGCAAACCAATATTGTCACATAATAGTCATATAAATTACAACAATTGTTTTTACATTGCTTTCAATGGCAGGGAATTCCTGCTTCATGCTGGCCTTTGGAGGGAACTGTCACCAGAATAGCCTTGGCAAATTGTCATTTGGACACATGATGAATACTCAAATTGTTGTCAAAATTACAGTGAATAGGTGTGAAACTGAGTGTAAATACACTCCTGATGAAGCCGAGAATACCGCGATACAGCGGTGGCGAAACGCGTTGAGTGGCG